>PVHP010042786.1:0-14822 GCA_004024765.1 Zapus hudsonius
TTTTTTTTTATTTTCTTATTTTTGTTGAGGTAGGGTCTCACTCTAGCCCAGACTGATGTGGAATTCACTATGTAGTCTCAGGGTGGCCTTGAACTCAAGGCCATCCTCCTTCCTCTGCCTCCCAAGTGCATGTGTCTCTATGCCCAGCAGCATTTGGCTTTTTATGTAGGTTCTGGGAATCCAAACTGGGTACCTACACTTGCACAGCAAACACTACATGCACTGAGCCATCTTCCCAGCCCTATTTGTAGCATTTTTTAATCCTTCCTGTACTGCAGTATTCAATTGTATGAATATATCACAACTATTTATCCAATCTACTGTTGCTGAAAATTTGTGTTGTTTCCACTTTAGAGCTACTAACAATACAGCTAAGAACATTTTTGAATGTTTTTGTTGCACTTATGACTTAATTTCTGTTTGGTATGTAGCTAGGAGTAAAATTTATGGGTCACGGGGGATGCAAAACACTTTAATTTCTTCAGTAAGGATGATGCTCCTACGTCGAAGCTTCCTGACAATCAAATAAAAGTGTGAAGAAGGTCTGACAGTGCTTTGCAAACAGTAGGCACTTAACAGATAGCCGCCACGACCATTTCCAATGGAGCTCACCTTTAAGTGAACAGGAATGCAGTAATATTCTGTGAACATTTTGTGCCACTTCTGTAAAGCTCAAGTCACAACACTTTACTTAGGAACTAGCTTTCCCAGAGATGATAGTGTCAAGGTGTCTCCCCTTCATGACTTCTTCTCATCCTTGGCTTTTCTTAGGACCAACTTCTTTCCCACTTAGTTTATATCTAACTTTGGTCATTCTAAATATTATTCTCAATTCTTATGTTCAGTCTTCCCTGACCTGTCATCATCCCAGTATGGATAAGACTAAATTCTGGCTTCTAATTTTTTTTCATTTTGCAAGCAAAGAGAGACACAGAGAGCAAATGGATACTCCAGGGCCTCTAGCCACTGCAAATGAACTCCAGATGCATGTGCCACTTTGTGCATCTTGGCTTTACATGGTATTGTTGTGATCTTTCTCATTGCTGTAACAAAGAAACCAACCAAAAGGCAGCTTTTGCAGGAATGGGTTTATTTTGGCTTACAGACATGAGGGGAAGCTCCATCATGCCAGGGAAAACAATGGCATGAGCAGAGGGTAGACGTCACCTCCACCATAGCACTGCAAACAGCAGCAGGAAGGTGTGCCAAAAACTGGCAAGGGGAAGCTGACTATAACACCCATAATCCTGTCCCCAACAACACACCTCCAAGAAGGTTCCAATTCTAAAACTGCTATCAGCTGGGGATCAAACATCCAGAACACATTAAGTTTATGGGGCCACCTGTATCAAACCACTACAATCTGCCCCTGGCCCCCATAAAACAATAACCATACATGTAAAATGCAATGCACAAAGCCCAACTCCAAAAGTCCACATAGTTTTTATCACAATGATGTTCAAACATCTAAGGTCTTTCAACTCAACCGTAATGCCAAAAACAACCCATAATGGCACAGAACATTCATACTGCAAAAGATGGCATTGGGCTTAGCAAAGACAAATTGAATCAATACATGATTTATTTATTTAAAAAATATTATCCAAAAAATAGATACACTGCATGAGCAAATAATGTGTTGGTATCCCCATTTCCCTCCTCCCTGTACCCATTCATCTGGATATCCTCCTCCATGGGCATACTGGATCAGTTGTCTATGGGGTATAGGGTTATGAATAGCCTAAGAGTCAACCAGGTTCCACCCCCCCCTTATACCAGGTTCTACCCCCAGTACATGATTCAAAACAAACAGGACAAACATCAAATTCTAACTCCAAGTCCAATAATAACCAGTAACTGGTCTCTGGAGTTCCAATTTTGTCCTTCCAGCTCTGCTACTCACAGTCCTGGAAAACTTCATCTGGTGCCAGCAACTCTCCTTGGCAGCCATCCCTTAATCCTGGCTTCTCCATTGGGTCTCCACTGCAACTCATGGTTCATCCTCATGGCTCCATTGGGCCTCCGTGCAGGCAATCCAACACACTTGCTTCACACTGCCCATGGCAATATCCAAAAAACAAAACCATATTACAAATCTAAGGACCTTCTCTTCCTGCATTTGTTATACTCCATAGTACCAAGTTGTTAAATCCAGGGAGGAACAAAGCCAACTTTGAAGAGCAGGAAACCTCCTTCAGCATTCAGTCCCTTTACTTCAAAAGAGTCCACATTCCTCTTGCTGTCCAATGCAGATCACCTGGCCCAATTTCAATGGTTGTCATCTCTCAAAACATTTCAGCTGAATGGGCAGCAGTTTCAGCCCAGAGATTTAATTTCTTTCTGTGTCATTTCCATCTGCTCAAACCAGTCCATTTTTATGCAAAGCAACCCTGCACAAGTTCTCAGGACACAGGCAAGCAGACCGCAGCAAGCCTCTCACACAAACCACTTCTGGCACAATCCCAACAAAGTTCTTTCTCACCCTCATAAGCCAAACCTCACAGTCCATAGTTCCTACTGCATTCAGATCTTTCAATTCTGACCAGAATGGTCCATGAAGCTGTACTCACAGCACTGCAAGGCATCTCCTAGACCAAGGTTTCAAATCTTTCCACATTCCTCCTGCATATCAGTTCCAAAAGTCCAAAGCCACAGAATCAGGGGTTCCAGCTGCAATGACAGATCCTACTCTGTGGTACCAAAACTGTTGTTGTTAACCTTCTTGTTGCTGCAACAAAGAACCTGACAGAAAGCCACTTGTGGGGCTGGAGAGATGGCTCAGCAGGTAAGACACTTGTCTCCAGTGCCTAAGGCCCCAGGTTCAATTCCCCAGTACCCACATAAGCCGGAGCCACAAGATGGTGGCCCTGGTGCTCTCTCTCTCTCTCTTCTTTCTCTCTCTCTGCTTGAAAATGAATAAATAAAATATTAAAAAAGAATATAGTTCATGATCAACTATAGATCTTTAAAATTAAAAAAGCCACTTGTGGAGGAATGGGTTTATTTTGGCTTACAGACTTGAGGGGAAACTCAATCACGGCAGGGAAAATGATGGTATGACTAGAGAGTGGACATCACCTCTGCCCCAGCACTGCAAACAGTGGCAGGAAGGGTGTGCCCACTGTAGGCATTTTTTTTTTTGGTTTTTCAAGGTAGGGTCTCACTCTACCCCAGGCTGACCTGGAATTCACTATGTAGTCTCAGGGTGGCCTTGAACTCATGGCGATCCTCCTACCTCTGCCTCCCAAGTACTGGATTAAAGGTGTGTGCCACCACGCCTGGCTGGCATTTTTTAAAAATTATTTTTATTTATGTGCAAGCAGAGAGAGAGAGAGGGAGAGAGAGAGAGAGAGAGAGAGAGAGAGAGAGAGAGAGAGAGAGAGAGGGTATGCCAGGCCCTCTAGCTGCTGCAAATGAACTCCAGATGCATGTGCCACCTTGTACATCTGGCTTTCCGTGGGTACTGGGGAATCAAACCCAGGCCATCAGACTTTGCAGACAGATGCCTTAACTGCTGAGCCATCTCTGCAGTTTCAGCCACTGGCATTTCTATTTCACATCCAAGCTGCTGATCAGACCTGGAGAAAATAACAGTTGTGTATAATGGTTTAAACTTCTGGATTAAAACACTATAATCTCAGCTGAGCCCTCAAGGCTGCCCAGAGAGTGTTCTTGTACCTCTCACCCCTCTGAGAAGTTATTTTAAAAGTCAGTCTCTCTATATAAGTCATGTTGCTACCCCATCTCTCTTTTCACCCTTAACAGATGATCTAGCCTCCCATTTCACTGAGAAACATGAAGCCATCGGGGGAGGATACCTGAAAACGTACCTTCAGCATCCATGCATGCAAGCCTCCCACCCCTCATCCCAGACAAACGGCATCCTTTCTCCTTTGCTAGGCTGGTACCCCCACCCACTTTTGGATTCCACTCTTCTCCCTCCATAAAGACTTTTACCGTTCAATCATCTCCTCCCTCCATCTTCAACATTTTTGTCGACTGTCTCCAAGTATCACCTTTCCTTTGCTTCATAGCCAAACTGTAGGAAAAGCATTGACACCTAGTATCACCTGCTAGTGTCCTCTTCACCCAGGCCCCGGTGTCAGCCTTAGAGGGCAGCTAAGGACCTTTCTGCTGCTGTGTGTGCACACTTTGTTTGTCTTTTTTTTGAGGTAGGGTCTCACTCTAGCCCAGGCTGACCTGGAATTCACTATGTAGTCTCAAGGTGGCCTTGAACTCATGGTGATCCTCCTACCTCTGTCTCCCAAGTGCTGGGACTAAAGATGTTCACCACTACGCTCAGCTTACATTTTAGTCTTTATTCTATTTGCTTACTCTAATATTTAACCACTCTTTTATTTATTTATTTATTTATTTATTTATTTATTTATTTATTTATTTATTTATTTATTTGAGAGAAGGGGCGGGAGAAAGGGAGAGAGAAAGAAAGAGAGAATGGGTATGCCAGAGCCTCCTGCTATTGCAAATCAATTCCAGAAGCATGTGCCACTTTGTACATCTGGCATGGGAACTGGGGAATCAAATCTGAGCCATTAAGCTTTTTGTAAGCAAGTGCCTTTAACTGCTGAGCCATCTCTCCAGCCCTCTCTCATTCTTTTTCCCCCACAAAACAAAACAAAACAGGTTTTCAGGCATGGTGGTGCCTGCCTGTAATTCCAGCACTTGGGAGGCAGAAATAGTAGGATTGCTGTGAATTCAAGGCCAGCCTGTGACTACATAGTGAATTTCCAGGTCAGCCTGGGCTAAATTGAAACCCTATCTCAAAAAACAACCCCCCAAAAAAACCCAGATTTATTAGAAGGATGCATGTTCACATTAAACCCAGGCTCCTTGGCAAGTCTGTATCAGTCTGACTTACTTCTTATTCCCACTTGTGCTGCAGAGAAAAGAACCTGTTTACCCTACCCAGCCATGTGTGCTGGGTTGTGGGTTGGCTGACCTCACTTTTATTTTTAAAATATATTTATTTATTTACAAGCAGAGAGAGAAGAGAGGCAGACAGAGAGAATGGGTATGCCAGAGCCTCTAGCCGCTGCAAATGAACTCCAGATGCATGCATCACTTTATATATCTGGCTTTATGTGGGTACTGGGGAGTTGAACCTGGATCGTTAGGCTTTACAGTCCAGTGCCTTAACCACTGAGACATCTCTCTACCCCTGACCTCGTTTTTTATGCCCAAGTCACCATGACTTAATGGTAAAACCATGGGGTATATAACAGCTACAGCTGCTTTGGTTTGTCCTTCCAACAAACTTGCTCAGAACAGACCCCGTTTGAAGGACTGTAGGCATAACATTACACATGATTAGCAAAGCCTTCATAATGAGAGAGTGAGTTCTTTCTGTGTAATGAACATTGTTCCTGTCCCCATTTTTTAAGGAGGCTGGGATTTGAATCAGGCAGTCTGCTTTAAAGCGGAGAGATGATGGCACATCTGAATGGTAAGAGTTGGGAAAGTAGAACACCAGTGACAGAGAAAGGGCACTAGAGCGGTGTCCCTGAGTCAGATGGGCCAGCTCTCTCTCTAGAGGTGACGGGGAAGCTGGGAGCACTCATTTGTGCAGCCCTCACTTCCCTTGGTGTCATGACACTAGACTCACCTGGTTTTCCTTCTCTCCCCCTAACTATTCCTTGCTCATCTCTACTGAGAGCAATTGTCCCCCTAAGGCCTGCATGCCATTGTCCCCTAGCACACTGCCCTTCCTCTGTAGTCTCCCTGGGTGCCTTCATGCAGCCCCATGTGCTCACCTACCACCCATATGCGTCTCAGGACTGCATCTCTATTTTGAGTTCTAGATTATTCAGTTGCCTCTTGGACATCTCAGTGTCTCAAATTCAAGCAGCTTAAGAATAAATTAATCATTGTCACCCACCCTAACCCTACTTTTCCTTCTACATTCTGTGCTATGGTGACATAGGTCATAACCCTGGAGATTAACCGGCTCTAATCCCTCTCCTAGAAATCCCAATGCTGCTGGTGATAGAATCCTGCCTGCTCGTGTCTCTGTGACCTCTGAACTCTCCTGCTCTCTATTCTACCTTCATCACTTCCACACATATCACTTATCAACTCGAAGTCATGACCTCCTAACTGATCTCCCGGTTTCTCTTCTCGCACTGTTGCAATCCATTCTCCCCACAGCTGCCAGAGCCTTCTTATAACATGAAATCATGATCTTGACACTCCCTGCAGAAAAGCCTTCATTGCTCAATAGAACTTCCATGATCAAATTCACACTGCTTAGCATGGCTTAGAAGGCCTTGGTGATCCTGTACCTCCATCGCTGTCAGCCACTCATCCCCTTCTCCTTCACCCTTTGCTCAGTGGTGATACACCATTCATGGGTTCTTTGTAGCTTTTCACCACTAATCATCTTTCCAGGCCTTGGTTTGGTGTTTTGAGTCGGGGTCTTGCTTTATAGCCCTGGCTGGCCTCAAACTTTCCATCCCTTTGCCTCAGCTCACTGAGTGCAGAGACTACAGGTATGTGCCATCATGCTTGGCTTCCCAAACTTCTGGAGAACAAGAGGTAATTTATTCATCCCCAGTAGTCAATACCGTACCAGGCTCAGCAAACACCCCTTTGAATGAAGGTTGGAGAGTGTTGAAGGGTTTACAAATGTCTTTTTATTTTGTTTTGTTTTGATTTGGTTTTTCAAGGTAGGGTATCTCTCTAGTCCAGGCTGACCTGGAATTCACTATGTAGTCTGTGGGTTGCCTCAAACTCACAGAGATCCTCCTACCTCTACCACCCAGTGCTCGGATTAAAGGCGTGCGCCACCACACCTGGCCTCTTTTCCAGTTCTGTGGGGATCTGAGATTATAGAACCTCAACCTTGCCAGGCGTGGTGGTGCCCGCCTTTAATCCCAGCATTTGGGAGGCAGAGGTAGGAGGATCGCTGAGAGTTCAAGGCCACCCTGAGACTACATAGTGAATTCCAGGTCAGCCTGGGCTAGAGCGAGACCCTACCTCGCAAAAAAAAAAAAAAAAAGAACTTCAACCTGACTCAATGAAGTCCACCTGTGCTCCTGGGCACTGAGGTTCCCTACAAAAGGTAGTAATCTGTCTGAAATGCAAGCTGAGGCCTTAGTTAGGCTGCTATCATCTATATTCCTCCCTGAAGGGTCTGGAGAAGTCCAAGAGTTTTGTCTCTAGAGCTAGAAAAAGCAATATAGCTCCCCAGAGAACTTGACACAGGCAATAAATAAATAAATAAATAAAAAGATTTTTTTAAAAAGAGCTGGCAAAGAGTAGACCAAGAGATGCATAAATGCATATACATAATATAAAGTTTCGTTTCCTGCCTTTTTAGCTAACATATTACTCATTTTCCCACATCATTAAAAATTCTTCCTAAAAATCATTTTCAGTAGATGTCATCATGGCCGTGTTGAACCATTTGCCTATATTTGGACATTTACATGGTTCCCAATAAATACACTTTCCAAGGTCCTAAATAGATCCCCAGAGCCTCAGCACAGGCTCCTTGCCTTGCCTTTGGCACCCATCCCCAGAGGGATGAAGCCAGCCAAACTAGATGATAAATAGAACCGTTAACATACTGTGCCCTAAGCTGAGCCTTAGGGCCAGATGGGTGAAACAAAACCCCCAAAGGAGAGAAAAAGACACGCTGGGCCCTGGAAACGCTAGAGTGATGGGCAGCTCGCAGAGAACCACGAGGCCATGCGTGTTAGTTTTTCAGAGGATCAAGTTCCTGCTGTGGGACTGTCTGCCAAGCAGAGCACTTTTCCTCTCTTCAGTTCCCTGGGGACATGTGAGCTTGTCTGTGCCATGGATAGAGTGGGTACACCCATTTTCCCTGCATCTTGAAAAGAAAGAATTTTTTTTTTTTTACTTAAAAACAACCTACTGGGCCTGGTGGTTCATGCCTATAATTCCAGCACTCTGGAGACTAACGTAGGAGGATCACCATCAATTCAAGGCCAGCCTAGGCTAGAGTGAGAACCTGTTTCAGAAAACAGCCGGGCATAGTGGCGCACGCCTTTAATCCCAGCACTTGGGAGGCAGAGGTAGGAGGATCGCTGTGAGACCAAGGCCACCCTGAGACTACAGAGTGAATTCCAGGTCAGCCTGGGCTAGAGGGAGACCCTACCTCGAAAAACCAAAAAAAGAAAAAGAAAACACCAAACAACTTGGGGCTCAGTTAGTGGTTGCTTGCCTCTCATACCTGAGGCCCTGGGTTTGATCCACAGCACCGAGAAACAAAACAAGCCTCCAGGCTCCAGGCATTCTCCTGTTTCCAAAGGAGCCCCTGCCTCCAAGTCATTCCTTGTATGTGGCTGTGTGTGCATGTGTGCACATGTGTATGTATGTATGGAGACAGGGGACAACCTGAGATGTCATTCCTCAGGAAGTGTCATCTACATTTTATTAGTAGTACTAGTAGTAGTGTGTATATGTGTGTGTTTGTGTGTGTGTGTGTGTGAGGCCAGAAGACTTTGCAAGGAAGCACTTTTCTCCTTAAAATTTTATTTATTTATATTCAAGCAGAGAGAAAGAGAGAGAGAGAGAGAGAGAGAGAGAGAGAGAGAGAGAGAGAGAGAGAGAGAGAGAGAAAATGAGCATGGGCACTGCAAATGAACTCCAGACACATGTGCCACTTTATGCATATGTGGGTATTGGGGAAGCAAACCCAGGCTGTCAGGCTTTGCAAGCAAGTACCTTTAACCACCAAGCAATCCTCTTAGCCCAAGCCTGACATTTTTATATTTTTTCAAGTTTTATTTATTTATTCATGTATTTTCTGATGTGTGTATGTGTGCGCACACCACGGCCTCCTGCGGCTGCACTAGGTGTTTGCGCTACTTCTTGCTGATGTGATTGGCTTGAGAAATGAACCTGGGACAGAAGGCTTTGCAAGGAAGTACTTTAAACCACTGAGTCATCTTCCCAGACTCGGCTTTAAAAATTTTACTTGGGTTCTGGGCACCAAACTCAGGAAGCACTTTATTCATCCATTGAACCATCTTCCCAGCCCAAAGACATTTTTAAATGTTGTACCAAATGCACACGATGCCAGCTCATGAAATGAATATTTTACCCTCCATAAGAAAAACAGAAAAGAAGGGCTAGAGAAGTGGTTCAGCAGATAAGGCACTTGCCTGCAAAACCTAACAACCTGAGTTTGATTCCCCAGATAAAGCCAGATGCACAAGTGGTGTAAGTGGTGTATGTATCTGGAGTTTATTTGCAGTGGCTACAGATACACCTGTGCCTCTCTCTCTCCTTGCAAATTGAAAAAAAAAACAGAAAAGAAGGGCTGGGTGATGGCTTAGCAATTAAGGTGCTTGCCTGCAAAGCCTAATAACCCAGGCTTGATTCCCCAGTACTCATTCCCCAGATGCACAAAGTGGTACATGTGTCTGCAGTTTGTAGTGGTTGGAGACCCTGACACGCCCACTCTCTCTCTCTCTGTGTCCATCTATCTCTTTATCTCTCTACTTACAAATAAATAAATATTTAAAAACAACAACAGAAAAGAGCATCTTATATCTAGAAGCCCCAAAGGGGGCCCTTGGTTGCTGTCTTATGACATTGTACTATGTGGTCCAGTTCATCCCGACATGAAGGAAACCTAATAATGAAACCTAATGTCTGATGTTTGTATTAAGCTTTCTGGGCTCCACATATGTCACTCATGTGAGCCTCTGGTAGGCCTGATAAGGTAGACAAGCTTTAACCTTTGACAGGTGAAGAGACTGAGCCTTCCAGAAGTCACCCACCTGGTTCTCAAGGAAGTCTGAACTCTTTCTTTTGACCTTGAGTTGCAACAAGTTGTGCATAATTTAATAGGACAAATAATCCGTAGCAGTTACCTTTTCCTTGCTGGGACAAACACCAAACCAGAAGTAGCTTATGAGGGAAAAGGGTTTATTTCAGGTTTACAGATTCCAGGGGAAGCTTCATGTTGGTGGAAAGAAGCTGGCTCACTTCAGCATATGTCAGCATACATCCATAGCAGAGAAAGAGAACCACCAGCCAGAGCTCAAGCTGGTTCTTTACACACATGGTAGGGCTAGACTCAAGATTTGTCCCCAGTGACATACCTCTTAATTGGGCTCTGCCTGCTGAAGACATAAGCAGGAACCTGAAGCTTTTTTTAAAATAAATACTGCCATTTAATATTTTAACAAAGTTACATTTGACATTTACATGGATAATGCTATCTCTTTTTAAAAATGTTTTATTTATTCATTTTCAAGCAGAGAGAGAGAGAGAGAGAGAGGGAGGGAGGGAGAGAGAGAGCACCAGGGCCACCACCTTGTGGGTCTGGCTTATGTAGGTACTGGGGAATTGAACCCGGGGCCTTAGGCACTGGAGGCAAGTGCCTTAACCACTGAGCAATCTCTCCAGCCCCTGAAGCTTTTTTTTTTTTGTCTTTTTTTTTAAGGTTGGGTCTCACTCTAGCTCAGGTTGACCTGGAATTTACTATGTAATCTCAGGGTGGACTCGAACTCATGGTGATCCTCCTACCTCTGCCTCCTGAGTGCTGGGATTGAAGGCATACACCACCACACCCAGCCGGGAAGCTGAGTCTTAACAAAAAAATCCCTTAGCGGAGTGTAGTGGATCACCATGAGTTCAAGGCTAGCCATGGACTACAAAGTGAGTTTTGGGTCAGCATGGACTAGAGTGATATTCTTCCTGGGGAGGGAAGGAAATAAAAACCCCCTCAGGCTATGGGGAACATACATTTACATTCAAACTACCATACAATCCTTTTTTATTTTTTATTTTTTAAATACTTTATTTATTTGAGAGAGAGAGAGAGAGGCAGATAGAGAGACAGAGAGAATGGGCATGACAGGGCCTCCAGCCACTGCAAATGAACTCCAGACACATGTGCCCTCTTGTGCATCTGGCTGTACATGGGCACTGGGGAATTGAACTCAGGTCCTTCTGCATTGCGTGCAAATGCCTTAACGGCTAAGCCATCTCTTCAGCCCTACAATCCTTTTTTTTTTTTTTAAGTTTTTAATAAACTTTTTTATTGACAGCTTCCATAAGTATAGACAATGAACCGTGATAATTCCCTCCCTTGCCCCCATTGTCCCCCTCTCAAATCTACCCTCTATTTAATCTCTTCTTTCTAATTAGTCTCTCTTCTATATTGATGTCATCATCTTCTCCTGTTATGAAGGTCTTGCACCACACAATCTTATCCTCCATGAGAACAGAAGCTGTATTTGCTCACTGGCATTTGTAAAGCCCAAAATGCATGTCCCATTCCAGGCTAGGCATGCTGCTTAGTCCTGCTGGCTGCTAACCAACAATCCTGACCCTATGCACACCCTGAAAAGCCACCACAGTCTGAGATGGGCACTGGCCTGGGCTACAGTGCCCTCTGACAGATCCTGGGGAATGGCCGCTGGAACTCTTTGATGAGTCCTCCCCCCACCAGCATTTCAGAAGCTTCATGTCCTGGCTGCTTCCCGACCCTTCTCCCTCACTGCATAACCCAGACATTCACTCAGCTCTGTGCCCTCTTCAAAGAGCAGCCTCTGTCTTCCTTAGGCTCTCCTCCCCAAGCTTGGCTGTAAGAGGCCATGGTCCTTCAAACTTGACTTTTCCTAAGGATGCGGGAGCTAACAGTAAAACCTAGGGGGGGTTGTAATTTTTAAAAATTTTTTTCATTTGTTTATTTTCATGCAAAGAGAGAGAGAGAATGAGTGAGCCCGCCAGGGGCTCTTACCACCTCAAACAAACTCCAGATCCATGTGCCACTTTGTGCATCTAGCTTATATGGGTATTAGGATTTGAACCCAGGCAGTCAGGCTTTTTAAACAAGCACCTTTAACTGCTGAGCCGTCTCTCCAGCCCCAAGCCTAGGGTTTTTATGGCTCAGTACAATCAGAAGTAAATACGGGAAAAATTGGCCTCCATGAGAAGTGACAACCATCCTAGGTTTGCACTGTTCCACAGCTCCGCCATGGCTGCACGTGGCCAGTCTGAAATGTGCTGATGCAAAATTTATATGTGATTTAATAAGCCTAATAAGAAAACATTATTACATATTTCATTAATAATTTTATTTTTGATTATACATTGGAATAATATTTTGAATGTGTTCAAAACATATTATTAAAATAATTTCACCTGTTAGCCAGGCGTGGTGGTGCACGCCTTTAGTCCCAGCACTCAGGAGGCAGAGGTAGGAGGATAGATGTTGAGTTCAAGGCCACCCTGAGACTATATAATAAATTCCAGGTCAGCCTGGGTTAGAGTGAGATCTGACCTCAAAAAAAATTTTCACCTGCTTTACTTCATTTTTGTAACATGGCTACTAGAACATTTCAAATAATATATAAAACTCTGGACTGTGCTGCTCTGTTTTTGAAGGTTAGAAAGGTTTTCTTATGGAGCTTAAGAGAAAGAAAGAAGGCAGAGCTTCTGCTGTGAGGCAGGAGGGGGTCTCTAGGAATGGGAAAGCCTCTACAATGTTTTCTTATCTATTTATTTGTTTAATTATTTGAGAGAGAGAAATAGGAGAGAGAGAGAATATGAATGAATGAGTGCACCAGGGGCTCTAGCCTCTATAAACGAACTCCAGATGCATGCATCACCTTGTGCATCTGGCTTTACGTGGGTACTGGGGAATCAAACCCTGGTGTGCCTTAACTGCTAAGCCATCTCTCCAGCCCCCTACAATATTTTTAAACTATTTATTTATGTATGTGCATGGGTCCAGCAGGGTTTCTTGCCACCGCAAACAAATGCCTACCTGGCTTTATGTGGGTGGCTTGGAAATTGAACCTGGGCAGCCAGGCAGGTTTTGCAAAGCAAGCACCTTTAACCACTGAGTAATCTCTCCAGCTCCTAAATTTTTTTTCTGCTTCTTCTTAACAAAAAGACCTTTTAAAAGGTTTTAATTGCTTTATATGCCAGCAACAAACACAACTGAATAATTATACACATAATACTTCTATATTCCCAAATGAGTTAGAAACCAGAATGGACCAGGCGTGGTGGCACATGTCTTCAATCCCAGCCCTTGGGAGGCAGAGGTAGGAAGATCACTAAGATTTCAAGGACACCCTGAGAATTCCAGTCAGCCTGGACTAGATCAAGTCCTACGTCAGAAAAACAAACACACACACACAAACAAACAAAAAAACCAGAATGTGCCCTCTTCAGTTGGATTTGTTGAAATGAAACTCAGAGTCGAGCATGATAGCATAAACTATAGTCTCTGCTGTCCAGAGGCCAAGTGTTGCTCGAGCCAAAATAGCATTTCATACACACACACACACACACACACACACACACACACACACACACACTCACACAGAGGTGGGGAGCAGAGTCTCACTCTAGTTCAGACTGACCTACAGCCCAGGTTGGCCTCCCCTTCACACCTCTCTCAACCTGCCCAGTGCTTGGATTATAGGTTTGAGCCATATGACCAGCTCGAATAGCATTTCTAACCATGGTGCCTGGCAAGCAGTTTGTTTCATTGGTTGCTTGGATTTTTTTTTTAGTTCTATCTTTAGAAGTTTAAGCAATAGAAGAGAAGAATTGAAAGCCGGGTGTGGTGGTTCATGCCTATAGTCCTTGCATCCAAGAGGCTGAGGTAGGAGGATAGCTGAGTTTGAGGCCAGCCTGGTCTATAGAGGTGAGTGAGGTAGAAGGATTGCTGTGAATGTGGGGCCAACCTGAGCTATAGGTCAGTCTGAGCTAGAGTGAGACTCTGCTCCCCACCTCCGTGTGAGTGTGTGTGTGTGTGTGTGTGTGTGTGTGTATGTATGAAATGCTATTTTGGCTCGAGCAACACTCGGCCTCTGGACAGCAGAGACTGCATAGCTTGTGCTATCATGCCCGACTCTGAGTTTCATTTTAACAAATCAGGTCAGCCTGGTTGAGAATGAGAACCTGACTCAAAATAAATAAATAATAAATAAATAAAATAAGGAAGGAAGGAAGGAAGGAAGGAAGGAAGGAAGGAAGGAAGGAAGGAAGGAAGAGAATTGAGTCAGGTGTTGTGGCTTATGCTTATAACCACAGCACTCAATAAGCTGAGGCAGAAGGATCATTGTAAGTTCTAGAACAGTCTGGACTACATAGGTCTGGGCTGGCTTGGGCTACAGAGTGAGACATGGTTCAAATAACAAAAAATGATGCCACTGGAGAGATGGCACAGTGGGTTAAATTCTCAACACCCACATAAAGCCAGATGCAAAAAGTGGCTCATGCACCTGAATTCCTTGGTAGTGGCAGAAGACCCTGGCATGCCCATGCACACACACACATAAATACAAAATTTAAAAATAAACAAGAGAAAGGAGATATCCTGTTTTTGTTAAATATAACTTGTGTATCATTTTTATTTATTTAAAGCCAGAATTGCTTTCAATTATATTTACTTTTAAATTTCTGCATAATCTAAATACCATAAGATTTACCCTTTTAGGGTTTAGTGTTTAGTGGTTTTTACTGTGTTCACAAAATTTTACAATCAATACCACTACCTAATTCCAGAATCTGTTCAGTACCTTCCCAGAACCCCGTATCCACTAGCAATCACTCCTTTCTCCTCCCACCGTTCCTGGAAGATGAATCTGTTTCTGCCTCTTTGGATTAGCTATTCTGAACACTTCCTGTAAGTGCAATCTTAGATGGGGTCTGGTTTGAGTTTTATCCATAGATAATTTGGAAAGGTAATCTCTTCTTTTTTTATTTTTCATTATTTTTTTAAAAAATATTTTATTTATTCATTTTCAAGCAGAGAGATACAGAGAGAGAGAGAGAGAGAGAGAGAGAGAGAGAGAGAGAGAGAGAGA
>PVHP010042787.1:0-14807 GCA_004024765.1 Zapus hudsonius
AGGTCTGGGGTGGCTCATCTCTTGCCAGGATGTCAGCTATCAGCTCGTTGGTAGGGTTGGAAGAGCCACATATATTAGATTATAAATTTTATAATCTCTTATGTGTCTTTGAGGTCAGGGTGTCTCAGGGATGCATTACTACCTTTGCTTTAGAAAGTTCTAGGATGTTGAGAACTGGAGAAAAGTAGCCTGACTAAGAAGAGGGAGAATGTTTGAGACAGATACAGATGGCGAGTGAAGGGGACAGATTTGCAGTAGGTTCTATAAGAGCTGGGACTCTGCTCTCACTTTTTCACAGTATTCCAAATGGCCTGAGGCCTCTGGCATGAAGAGCACAGACTGCAGTGCTGTGGATTCAAGAGCAGAGGCAATATGCTTGTGGTAGACCTGCAATCAAAAGACATTTGTGGGGCTGGAGAGATGGCTCAGGGGTTAAGACATTTGCCTGTAAAACCTAATGACCTGGGTTCAATTCCCCAGCACCCACATAAATAAATAAATTTAAAAATAGAAATAGTTCTGCACTGAGAGGCTGTGACTCTTACGAAGTCACAGGGCTAATAAATAATGGAGCACAAAATAAAATCTAATATTGTGGTTCTGGACTCTGTTTATAACCATTAATCTGGGAATGGGTGCAAAAGAGTAGGAATCGTAAAAGAATGAAATTTGGAGCCAGGAATAATGGCAAACATCTGTATTCCCAGCTGTTCAAAAGGCTGAGTCAAGAGGATCTATTTAGTTCTCAAGTTCAAGACTAGCTTGGGTAATACAACAGGACCTGCCTTGAAAGAGAGAAGAGAGAGAGAGAGAGAGAATAGAAATATATGGTACGCTTTGTGAGGCAACACTCATCAAGATTTCGGTCACAAAGTGTCATTGTTGATGACTATTGTAATGTGGGTTTTGTGAAGAATTAACCTCAACAACTTAATCTCACCCATTTTCTTCATGCATACAATAAGGAGAAATGACCTATATACAAGGTTTCCAGATGACAACATTTGTAAAAGCAATTGCCTGGAAATAACCTAAGTTCCTTCTGATGCTGGAGACTGACTAAAAAGTAATTGTGAATAAGTAGGAATAAGGAAGGTCTTTATATACTGCTCCTGAGAGGTCTCTAGGATATCTTATGTGGAAAGAAGACAGAATGATGGTGCAGAACTGGGTATAATGTATGCTATGACTTGAGTGAATAGGGAAGATCTGTATATTCACACATCTGGTTTCTTTGAAAGAAGAGCCAGGTGTGTGTTGAACAGGGCCATGAGTAGGGAGCTAGTACCACTGAGGATTCCAGCAGGAAGTATACAGCACACATGAAAGTATGCAGTTTAATGACACAATTATTTCCAAGGTCTGGTCAGGATTAAGGACAAAGAATGGTGGACACACTGAACAAATCACAAAGGGGACTCACTATAATCCAAGGCATTAATGAACAAGGTGAGCTGAACCTAGATAAAGGGCTAGCAGTGAGAAGGGGCTACTGAACAGAATCCCCCCCCCCCCTCTCCCTGGCTGGGTGACACCCAGCCACTGTCACCCTTCCTGACCCAGCAGAAAAGGAGCAGGGACACTATCCTCCTGCTGCTATTGGTTCTCTTGCTAATGCTTCCCACAGGGCAATCCTCTGATGAATCTGAGGCAGCTAGGTTGTCAGAGCCTCCTTATAGGTGAGCCTCTTGGGCCAGGCTCATGGCAGGGCACAGTGGGTCTGGAAGGCATGCAGAGATTATCTGCTGCACACCTTCTGTACATTTCCAACTAGATGAATATGTAACATATGAAAAGTAGCCAAATTTTGTCCACAGAAAGAGAAATTTTTAAAAAGATAAATGGAGGTTGGGAGTATATGTTTTCCTAGTTTCTTGTCCTTTCTCAAACTTTCGTTTCTCACTACATTTCTTTGAAGCACCAGTTTTTTCCTAATCGCAATCCAGAGCTCCACCTAGTGACGAGGCGGTGCTTCCTGCCCTCTGAGCGCCTTTGCCTTTGCTTCTGCCTAAGTCAGTTAGTGAATGAGCTTATTCCCTAAAGGGAAATAAATAATTATTTTGAGACTTTAAATTTTTGCTAGGGTTTTTTTTTCTTAAAAAAAAACAACTGTTGAGGACTGGAGACATGGCATAGTGGTTAAAGGTTGCAGAGCCTGCTGGTTGGGTTCAATTCCCCAGCACCCACAGAAATCCAGATGTCCAAAGTGACACATACATCTGTATTTCTTTTGCAGTGGCAAGAGACCCTGTCTCTGTTTCTCTGATTGAAAATAAATTTGAAAACATACATAAATAATATTTTAAAAACAGTAGAAGTTTATCTAAATTCATTTTTGTTTGTTTGTTTGTTTTTGAGGTAGGGTCTCACTCTAGCCCAGGCTGACCTGGCATTCACTATGTGGTCTCAGGCTGGCCTGGAACTCATGGCAATCTTCCTACCTCTGCCTGGTATTTAAAGGTATGCAACACTATGCCCGGCTACCAAATTCAATTTTGAACAATGTCTATACGATATATATGGGGGACATATTTCCAACTGTTAAATAAAGTTGATCATAAACCACATGTGACCTAGAGCTAAGAATTCTGCAAACCCACTTCTAAACTTTCCCCCAAACCCTATTCACTTTTCCTTAAAGCAATTGTCAGTCCTGACTACAAAATGCTCCCTTGGGAAAAGCTGGTTGGGAGGGGGGGCTTTCTAAAACTCCATGGAGGTAGTCATGGGCCCCAGGGCTGCTCCTTGCCTCCTGGAAGGTATGCAGTCCTCGCTGCCCAGAACAGTCTTGGTCCACTTTGCACAAACAAGGTCCTTGCAAAATGATCAACCCTCTGTGCTCTGGTTCAAGCTGTACTCTGCTTTACCCTGCCTCCATCTCAACTCCATCTACCTATGACTCCAGAGTCTGCTTCAGAACTCCCACCTCTAAGACTGGTCTATCCCTCAGTCCCAGGCTTAGAACCTATGAAGACTTAAAATAATTTTCATGATGATTTTCATGTTTTACTTTTGCATGTGTATATATGGTATGTATGTGTGTTCATGTGCCTGGGTACACCTATGTATAGGAGTGAGCATTCACATGTGGGTGTGTGCCTATAGAGAACAGAGATAGATACTGGGTGTCACTTTTATTCCTTTTAAATTTATATGTGTGTGTGTGTGTGTGTGTGTGTGTGGTGTGTGTGTGAATTCAGACACACAAGTGTCAAAGGATGCTTGTGAAGGTGGTCAGAAGACACCTCAAGTGTTAACAGGTCCTTACCTTCCACCTGGTTTTGAGTCAGGGTCTCTCATTGCTCACCACTGCATTCACCAGGCTAGCTGGACCACAAGCCTTAGGGAGATTCTCCTGTCTCTGTCTCCCATCTTACAAGAGGAGTGTTGCAATTATAGACACTCAGTACAGTATCCAGCTTTACCTGGGTTCTGTAGAACTAAATTCAGAAACTTATGCTTTAGCCACTAAGCCCCTTCCCCAACTCATAAGAGATTCTACCATAGAGATCTGACTGTATGCAGTCATAGTACGAACTACTGTCTAGAGCTGTCTGTAAACACAGGACAGACACTTAGGAGGTGGGGCTGGGAAAGCAAAGACAGACTGGTAGCCAGGAGGATGGACAAGTTGGCATTGGTCTCTCATCACTTCTAAACCTCTATTGCTTGTTTTTTGTTTGTTTATTTTTTGTTTTGTTTTGTTTTGTTTTGCAATTTTGCAGTGGTGAGGAATGAACCCAGGAGTTCATATATACTAGGCAAGCTCTCTGCTCTGAGCCACATCCCCAGGCCTCTATTGCCATTTATCATGAAGGTAAATACACCCCTGACCCAAGGAGAGTTGCCAACATGAACAGAAGGTACAGGAGGTGGCAGTCACAGCACTGCACAGACCTCCTCAAAGTAACCTTCTACCTTCCATGACAGGCAGAAAAGGTCTCTGGCAGTCCATGCAGTCTATTTACAAATTAAAAGTCTTTAAGAATTGACACTTGTAACCAAGATGCCTTTTTAAAAAATCTTTATGTACCTGAAGCTCTTCTTAAGATTATGCATGTCAAGTTGGTTGTTCATTCCAGCACTCAGAAGGCTGAGGTAGGAGCATCACCATGAGTTCAAGGCTACCCTGAGACCACATAGTGAATAGTGAATTCCAGGTCAGCCTGGGCTAGAGTGAGATCCTACCTTGGAAAACAAAAATAAAAACAAAACAAAGCAAAAAAGATTATGTATGCCAATACTTTGATTCTGGATTTAAGCTATGCATGTCTCCTCTATGAGGAATATTCCTGACTTCTTTGTTTGTAACTGTTGCCTCTGATATGATCACAAAAGAGGGTAATAACGGTTAGCATTATTCTGCAAAGGGATTCCTCATTCCATCATACAAGTGATTTTAGGACCGAGTTCCTCCAGAATCATTGCAATATAATCTTTCCTGAATTGGAGCACAATAGTCAAATGTTCACTTTATTGAAATGTGAACTGCTGGCTTTGTTTCCAATGGTATTTACAAATTTTATGCCAATTTGGTAACTGTAAGCCATTTTTGGAAAACAAGCCAGCCTTCATTCTTTTATTGTTGGTCAATCATTCAAGATGAGAGCTAAATCTATTACCAAAACATTTCATTAGAAATAAAATTCTTGGGCTGGAGAGATGGCTTAGTGGTTAAGGTGCTTGTCTACAGAGCCTAATGACCCAAGTTCGATTCTCCAGTACCCACATAAAGCCAGATATGGAGTTCGTTTGCAGTGGCTGGAGACCCTGGAGCACCCTCTGTCTCTCTTCTTGAAAATAAATTTTTAAAAATAAATAAAATTATTTTAGGAAAAGAAAAAGTTTTTGTAGATGCATTTGTTACAAGTAACAATGATGCAACAAAATTCCATTGCTAAGAATGAGCTTGGCTAGTCTCAAGAATATCACAACAATATGTATCTTGAGGTAACCTTTTCTCTAAAAAACATTAGGCCAATCATATTTAGAGTTGAATACAATTTCACTTAAGTGTTTTTGCTATGGCGTTTAGATGGTCAATAATAAATACATTCAATCAGGCCAATGAGTAAAAAGTTAAAGTTTAGTTTCAGAAAATTAATTAGGAAACTATAATTTATTATTAACTTTTTACTGACAAAACTGCATACATATAGACAATATACCATGATCATAGTCCTTCCTCTCCTACCACCCTTCTTTTTACCCCTCCCAAATCTCCCCTCCACTGAATCCCTTCTTATATTCAATGAAGTCTCTCTTCCACTTGGATGCCATCATTTTCCCTCCTATTATGTAGGTCTTGTGTAGCATCAGCCACTGTGAAATCATGAGTGCCATGTCCACTCTGTGTCTGGAAGATAGTATTGCAAAACACTTCCCCCTTCCTTTGGCTCTTACATTCTTTCCACCACCTCTTCCACAATGGTACCTGAGCCTGGAAGGTGTGATACAGATGTCTCAGTTCTGAACACTCCACTGTTAATACTTCTCAGCGCTTTGGTGAGCTTTGAGTCTCCCCTATGGTCACTAACATCTAAAAAGAGAAGCTTCTCTAACCAAATATGAGAATAGCATTAATATATGGGCATAAACGTAAGTATTTAGAAAAAAGTTCAGTGAGTATAACATATCCATTTATCCAGACAACAGTGCCTTCCCAAGCCAGGTCTTATATTGAGGTCTTTAATTCATTTAAAACCAACAATTGTGCAGGATGATAAAAGTGGGTATAATTTCATTCTTCTACAGGTGGTTATCCAATTTATCCAGCACCATTTGTTGATGCTATCTTTCTTCCAGTGTGTATTTTTGGCCTTTTTGTCAAAGATTAGGTAGCTGTACTTGCTAGAATTTGAGATGGTCTTTTATTCTATTCCATTCATCTGTGTGTTTTTCTGCCATTACCACGTTGTTTTAGTTACTATGACTTTGTAGTGTATCTTGAAATCAGGTATGGTGATACCTGCAGACATATTCCTTTTGTTGAAGATATTTTGGGCTATCTGAGGCCTTGTGTTCTTTCATATAAATTTTGAGAACTATTTTTTCTATCTCTGTGAAGAATGCTGCTGGAATTTTTATTGGAATTGCATTGAATCTACATAATGGTTTTGGGTGAATAGAAATTTTCACAATATTAGTTTTTCCAATCCATGAGCATGGAAGGTCTTTCCAGCTTCTCATGTCCTCCTCAATTTTTTTCAGTGTTTTTATATTTTCTTTGTATAGATCTTTCACTTCCTTGGTTAGTGATATTCTAAGCTATTTAAATTTTTTGTTTGTGGATATTGAAAACAGAATAGCAATGCTTACTTCTTTCTCCATATGTTTATCTTTTGTCTATAGGAAGGCTATTGATTTTTTTATATTGAATTTGTATCCTGACACTTTACTAAAAGAATTTGTCATCTTCAGAAGCTTTTTGATGGAATCTTTTGGGTCATTTATATACAAAATCATGTCATCTGCAAATATGCTAGTTTGAGTTCTCCCTTACCTATTTGTATCACTTTTATTTGTTTCTCTAGTCATATTGATTGAGCTAAAACTTCATGAACTATTTGAAAAGCAGTGGTGAGAGTGGTCACCCCTATCTTGTTATAGATCTTCATGGGAATATTTCACATTTTTCCCATTTAGTGTGATCTCGGCCTTAAGTGCATTATAAATAGCCTTTATTACATTGAATATGGTCCCTCCATGCCTAATCTCTCCAGTACCTTAATCATGAAGGGACATTGTAATTTGTCAAAGGCCTTTTCTACATCTATTGAAATAATCATGTGATTCTTGTATTTAACTTTATTTATGGGATAAATTACATTTAATGATTTTTTTATGTTGAACTATCCCTGCATCCCTGGGATGAAACCTACTTGATTGAGGTAGGTAATTTTTTGATGTGTTCTTGAATTCAGTTTGCAAGTATTTTATTGAGAATTTTTACATTTAAGTTCATTAGGGATATTGTTCTATAATTTTCTCCTCTTATTTGGTCCCATCTGTTTTGTGTATTAAAGTAATGCAGGCTTCATAGAAGGAGTGTGAGAGCTTTTCCTCTTTTTTAATTGTATAATTGAGAAGTAGTTTTAGTTCTTGAATGAAGGTTTAATAGAACTTGGCAGTGAATCCATCTAGTACTGGACTTTTTTGTTGGGAGATTTTAAATTATTTTTTATTGTTGATATCTTTATTATCCTTAATTAGAGACATTGTATGAACAAATCTTATGATGGTACTACCATTTCCCTCCTCCCTGTCTCCAACCAACTGGAGGACCTCCTCAGTGGGTGTACTGGATCAGTCAATGGGGTAGGAGGCTATGAATACAGGAGGTAGCCAGGGTTCCTCCCCACCTTTGTGTGTTGTTGCTGAGGGGGGCAATGTCTCTGGATATTCTCCCCCACCATGGCTCTTATAATCTTTCTGCCTCCTCTTCCCCTCAGTTCCCTGAGTCATGGTGGGTGAGTTTTAAGTCTGCTTTATTGTTGAGATCTTAAGTGACTCCGTACTTCTGTTTTGGGTTGTGTTGGATATTGTTGGTGTCTGTTTTGTTGACCTATCCTGGGTTAACTGACTCGCTGTGGTGATAGGTCTCTTGTTTATCATACCACTTTCTCAAATGTTTCATTTGGGGCCTACATGATAGGCCCAGGGTGTTTCATCTTTTTCTAGGATGTCAGCCATCATCCTGTGGCTTATTGATGGAGTTGGACTGAACATGGCTCTCTCATGGCCTTCTGAAAAATACAAACAGAATCTCCATCAGAGAGTGAGGTCAGTATAGGTTAAATGAGACATACATTGCTAATTTGGCAAGTTCTCTATTCAGAGTAGCCTCTCTGTAGTTCTCTGGTAGTGGGAATTTCCCCTTGGAGCCCAGGTTTATGGTCCCAATAGGATTTTGCCCTGGATCCCAATTCCACTTAAGGGTTCTTTGTCATTGAGTGGATCTCTTGGCCAATTTGAAAGCCAATGATTACCCCACTAGGTTTTGGTGCCACTATTGCACAGTGATCACTTCTTGACTCACTGATCTCTCCCATAAAGCAGAGTGTTCAGCATTCTCATGACACTGGTCTAAATTTTATGTCAGTGGTCTCTGCTTATTCCAAATATTATTGACCAATTTCACCTGGCAGCTCATATAGCACCTACCAGCACTACACATGCTACCATCTGGGAGCAGGCTGTCATTCTGGATCTCACAGGGTTTCTCAGTGTTGTGCGATCACTTTCTGTTGTTTCTTCAGTGATTGGATATTACCTTTGGCCTGGGGAGAGTATTCAACAGCTTTGACAGAAGGCTGTCTTGTTCTGGGGACCTCATGAGTCTCTTTAATCAACAGCTCAGTGTGGGAAGGAGTCAATGACTGGGACAGGGAGTTGTAGGTCTGGTCAATTTTTCATGGGGTTAGGCTTCCTCCCATTCTATTCATGGACCCTCTTACCAGACAATGCTCACAGCTTCCTTGAGAGCTGACTGTATGACAGTAAGGATTTTACAGTTTTGATTATTGGTTTAGCTTATTGTATAAATACCCCCTACCTCCCTCCCCCCCCATTCCTTCCGTCCCCTTTTACAGTCTCTCATTCACCTGTCAGGTTTGCTTAGAGTTTAAGCTTAACCTGGTTAGGAACTGCATATGAAGGAGATTATGCAGGGTTTGACTCTTTGTTCTTGTGTGAGTTCACTAAGTATGATCTGCTCCAAGTCTGTCCACTTTTCTTTAAATTTCATTATGTCATTTTTCCATTCAGCTAAGTAGAATTCCATCATGTAAATGTACAACAACTTTGATATCCATTAGTCCAGAGATGGGCATTTGGGTTGATTCCAATTCTTAGCTATTATGAATTGAGCTGTAATAAACATGGTTGAGCAAATGTCTCTGTGCTGAGGCATGAAATCTCAAGGGTAGATGCCCAGTGGAGGGATAGCTGTGTCCATTGGTAGGTCTATATCCATTCTATTCAGGAGTCTCCACACTGCTTTCCATAGTGGTTGGACAAGTTTGCAATCCCACCAGCTGTGAATGAGGGTTCCAGTTTACCTACAACCTCACCAGCATCTATTTTTGTTGGATTTTTTTAAATGATTGCCATTCTGACTGGAGTAAGGTGGAAACTCATTGTAGTTTTTATTTACATTTCCCTGATGATTAGGGATGAAGAGCACTTTCTTAAGTGAGACTTGGCCATTTGTGTTTCCTCCTCTGTGAATTCTCTGCTGAGATCAATGCCCCATTTTCATTTTGTGAGGGGGCTATTTGATTTTTCTTTCTTTTTTTTTTTTGAGTTCTTTGTAAGTTCTAGATATTAGACCTCTGTCTGTGTTATAGCTGGCAATGATTACCTCCAAGTCTGATAGTGGTCTATTGGCTCTGAGTATGACATGTTTGTCTGTACAGAAGTTTTTAAGCTTGATGAGATCCCATTGGTTAAGTGATTGTTGCACTTCCTGGGCTGTTGGTGGTTTGTTCAGGAAGTTTTTGACTACTCCTTATCTCATGGAGAGTTCCTCCTATTTTTTTCTTCCAGTGTTTTCAGGGTTTCAGGTCTTATGTTGAGGTCTCTGATGGACAGTGCCTGGTAAGAGTGGCCTTGAATAGAATGGGAGGAAGCTGAACCTCAAGAAAAATTGCTCAGGCCTGCAACTCCCTGTTTCAGTCATTGGTTCCTTCCCATACTGAGCTTTTGATCAAAGAGAACCATGATGTCCCAAAAACAAAACAGACCTTTGTCAAAACTCTTGAATACCTGCACCAGGTCAAAGGTAAGACCCTATTGCTAAAGAAACAACAGAATGTCATTGCACAACACTGAGAGATCCTGCTAGATCTAGAATGGTAACCTACTCCCAAATGGTAGCAAGTATAGTGCTAGAAGATGTTACATGAGCTGCTAGGGGAAAGGTCAATGATATTTGGAGAAAGCAGAGACCACTAATATACAATATAGACTGATGTCACAAGAATGCTGAACACATTGCTATATAGAAGAGACTGGCAAGTTAAGAAATGCTCATCTTCTGTGCAATAGTGATGCTAAACCTAGGAAGGTAATCAATGGCTTAACTATTAGCTAACTATTAGCTAAGTGATCTGCTCAGTGACAAGGAACCATTGACTGGAACTGGGATCCATAGCAAAATATTTTGGGGACCAAGAACCTAGGCTCCAAGGGAAAAATTTCCACTGCCAGAGAGCTACAGAGAGTCTCCACCCATTAGAATCTTGCCAAATTAGCAATGTCTGTCTCGTTTAACCTATACTGATCTCACTCTCCAGTAGAGATTCTGTTTGTATTTTTCAGAAGGCAGCGAGAGCCATGGACAACACAATCCCATCATCAAGAAATAGGATGGTGGCTGACATCCTGGCAGGAGATGAACTACCCCTGGCCTATCATATAGGGTCCAAATAAAAACTATGAGAAAGTGGTAAGAAAAACAAGATACTCATCACTACAACAAGTCAGATAACCCATGAAAGGTCAATGGAGACAGACACCAATGATACCCCCAACACAACCCAAAGCAGAAGTCCAGAGACAGTTAATCTCAACAATAAAGCAGGCTTAACATTCACCCTCCATGACTCAGGTAACTGAGCAGAAGATGGGGCAAAAAGAGTGTAAGAGCCATGGTGGGGGAGAATATCCAGAGACATTGCCTCCTTCAGCAACAACTCACAATGGGGGGAAGAGGGAACTGGCTACCTCTTGTGTAATTCATAACCCCCTACCTCAAGCACAGTTCCAGTGTGCACACTGAGGAAGGTCCCCGTGGGTTGGGGAGGGAAATGGGAGTACTATCACAAAATTTGCTCATAAAATGCTTATAATTATCAATAATAAAGATATTTCTAAAAGAAAGGCAATATTTTTCCAGGATTACACAGTTATATTCGCAGAACTTGGAAGGCAGAGAAAGGAGGATCAGGAGTTTAAGGTCAGCCTTGGCCACATAGCAGGTTTGATGGCAGCCTGGTGTACATCGGACACTGTCTAAAATAAATAAATAAAGCAATAAAAATTACTACCTACACTTTTAAAAAAACTTTTTGAATTTCATTGAAATCTTCATGATCAGTGATTGATATAGATATAGAAAATGCATGGTACAGAAATATATTGATAACTGTATTACGTAAATGTTTATTTCAGACAATATCTCAAGAATTGTAATATTAATGCTTTCTGTTCTTTGCATAACTTTTCAACACCAGCTTTTCTTTTGTTGTAGTTTTATGTGACCTTACGAGAATTCTTCATGTGTTTTTCTACCCCTTTCCAAATCTGTGCAAATATCAGTTAGGTAGAGATATTTAACAACAAAGAAAACTCTAAGCAGATGCTTTTATATTCTGCATGGCTGAACTTTAATGAAAGCTTGAGGTTTTCCAAAAGCCTGGTCTTCACTTACTGGGCAGTTGAAAAAAAAATGCCTTGAGTATGTGAACCATATAATTTCATCTGAACTAAGGAATTCCCAAACTACTTGTTTATTGAAAAAGCAGTCATGTTTTGTGTTGAAATGTATTCTGGCAAAGGTTAACTACTAGTTCTTTCCTCCAGTGAGTAGGTCTGCCTGGAACCTATCCCACCCTTGAAAAAATCTGTCTATAGTTCTGGGCCCTGTAGAGCCCCATGCAGGTTGAAGCCCAAATCTGACTTGCTGATAATTCAAGGTCTGCACTTAGCAACATCTTCAGCACTACTTGGACTGAGCCCCAGAGGTTCTCTGAGTGCAGCACACTGATGCCAGTGTAAATGCTCAGCCTGCATTAAGACTGGACCTTCTAGCCTCTGCTTGGCAGTGTGGTTTTTTTAGCTTTTCTGTTTGTTTGACTTTTTGTGCTCAGACTCAAAAATACTTTACCACTTTGCTCTAGCTCCAAGAACCTAGAATATGAAACCCCTTGGCCTTCCTATTTTGTGAGCCTTGGCTTTTGATTATGGAACTTAAATTACTAGATTTGAATGTTAGATACCAGCTTTGGTGGTTTGAATCAGATGTCACCTACAAACTCACATGTTTTGAATGTTGGTCCCAAGCTGAAGGCGGAACCTTGATGCAGGAGGTATGTTATTGGGGGCAGGTTTAGTGGTGTTATAGCCAGCTCCTCCTTGGTAGAGTTGGCTACTCTTATTGCTGTTTTCCACCTTATGTGGCAAAGGTGATTTCCAGCCTCTGCACATACCATATTTTCCCCTGCCACCATAAACTTTCCCTCAAGGCTTTAAACAATAAGAAGGGGGGGCATTCGCCCCATGAACCCACCCACTGATGCCCAGCCCCAGGCCAGATAAGCAAGCTACCACTTTGCTTCTGACTGCCCATCAACCCCCTGACCACAGATGAGGCCAGGTTAGGGATCTGCTCCTTGGCTTCCCACTGGCCGTGTACCCCACAACCATGCCCACCAACCCCCTGGCCCCAGGCCAGGTAACCAGGCTCCTGCTTTGCTTCTGACCAGACTGTGCACCTGGAACCCTGTCCAGGACTCCCCTGAACCCAGGAGAGGCCAGCTCAGGGAGCTGCACCTTGGCTTCCCACTGGTTTGTGCACCCTGGGACCCAGCCCACGGGCCCCATGACCCCAGGTGAGGCCAGGTTAGGGACTTGTGCATTGGCTTCCACAGGCCAATGCACCCTGGGTCCCCACCCACCAATCCTGACTTCTCACAGGCACAGCCCCCAGCCTGCTCCTGCTGCTGAAGGTTTGAGTGCACTCACACACTGTTTGGCACCAGAGGAACAGAGCATATGCCACAACCTCACCAGTCCTCCTGCAAACTCATGAGTGGGCCACACCCATATGTAGGACTAGCAAAAAAAATCAATCTCTCATTTGGAAATGGGCAGATCACAATGCAAAAAGAACACATAAGCAAAGTGCACCACACCAAGTTCGCTTAGACCCACTTTGGAAGTCCCCAATAAAAATATGAATGAAAGAGCACAGATGCAAGCCCAGGAGGAAATGACAAGTACAGGACATCTCTGTATGAAGTCTATATCTAGATTATTAATGGAAATTGAAGCAAAAATTGATTGTTTAAGTGGAAATGTGCAGAATCAGCTTGCAAGTTTCACCACCAGGCTTAACACAATTGAGGAAAAACAGGTGGACTTTGATAGAACAGTGAGCTAAAGGCAAACCAGAAATCAGAGGAGCTCAATAATCATCTGGCCAAGCTAAATGAAAACATAATCAAATACAAGAATGATTACCAGGAAGCATTAAAACAACCTTTGAAATGAAAATGAAATTCATCAAAGAGATGGAGACAAGGCAACAAGCTCTAATGAAAATCCAAAATCAAATGGAGATATTTAAAACATCTCTAGAATCCCTCACTACCAGAGTTAATAACCTGGAAGAAAGAATCTCAGACATGGAAGACAAAGCAGAAGAAATAGATTGGGAAAACAAAAACATGGATAAGTTTTTTAAAAAGCATGTGAACAAAATATGAGGGAACTTTGGGACACCCTTAAGCAAACAAACCTCAAGATCATGGGGATATCAGAGGGGGAAGAAATTCAGGCCAAAGGCAAAAAGAACACATTCAAGAAAATTATTGAAGAAAATTGCTCCATTCTAACAAAAGAAAGTCCCATTCAGATCCAGGAAGCACACAGAACACCAATCAGGCAAGACTAAAAAAGAAACTCTCCAAGACACATCATAGTAAAAACCCTAAATACTGAAAGCAAAGAGAGGGTTCTAAAAGCAGCAAGAGAAAAACAAATAATCACATATAAATGCATACCCATCAGAGTAACATCAGGTTTCTCAAAAAAAAAAAAAAAACATGAAAGCAAGAAGGTTTGGAAAGGAGTACTTCAAAGCCTAAACTACTATGGCTTTCAACCCAAACTAATGTACCCAGCAAAAGTATCCCTCATAATCAATGGAGAAAGGAAAACATTTCATGACCAAAGCCAGCTATACAAATACATGGACACAAAACCAAATATACAGAGAACAGTCCATAAACAACCCCAAGAGCCTTCTAAAGGTCAGCCATGATAACAAAGCTTAGAAGATCAAAACAACATGAGAGGCATCAAATCCCATAAACACTTCACCATGACAGGGATCAAATCAAGCCTCACAATTACAACTTTGAAAATTAATGGTCTTAATTCTCCCATAGAAAGACACAGGCTATCAGGCTGTTGGGGTCAGGTTTCTAGTTGCTGCGCAGAAAGAACCCAAACAAAAGCGGCTTGTAGAGGAATGGGTTTATTTGGCTTACGGACTTGAGGGGAGACTCCATTCTTGCAGGGAAAACGATGGCATGAGCAGAGGGCTGGACATCACCTCTGCCACAGCACTGCAAACAGCGGCAGGAAGGTGTGCCAAACACTGGCAAGGGGAAGCTGGCTTATAACCCCATAAGCTCTCCCCCAACAACACAGCTTCATCGAGGTTGTAAAACCCAAACTGCCATCAGCTGAGGATCTATCTATCAGAACACATTCAATTGTTTGTGGGGGACACCTGTATCAAACCATGACAGTCCACCCCTGGCCCCCACAAACTAATAATCATACAAGATATAAACACAATATGTTCAACTCAACTCAAGTCCCCACAGCTTTCAACTAAGCCATAATACCAAAAATAAACCCATAATGGCACAGAACATTCACAATGCAAAACATGAGGCACAGCAAAAACAGATTGACCAATGCAATACAAGATTTAAAACAAACAGGGCACCATCAATCTCTAACTCCAAGCTCAATGATTCTTAACCAATAACACAAGTCTCTTGGAGATTCAATTC
>PVHP010042788.1:0-14828 GCA_004024765.1 Zapus hudsonius
TGTATGAAGCAGCACCTGCCTCTCTATTCAGAGACGCCTGCGTGTGAGGATAAGTGCCAACAACAAAGGCTTCCACTGTGGCGGCGGCTGCATCATTTTCTGGGAACTTGCCATTATGTTTCAGGTCAGAGATGGAGGTTTGGTGCAGGGAATGGAGCTTTTAATATCAGGTGAATGGATTTTTCTGAGAGGCTCTTTGGGCCTTAAAGAGAAAAATGGAGCTTTAAAAATAGTCACATTTCTTTTGTGCTGTAATTATCAGTGCATGACGAATCATTTTTTTTATTCTGTTCCTGTGGGCAAAAGGAAATATCCTCTACCCATCTCTGTGCGGTGGCTAACCTAAGAAGCCAAAATGTTCCCATTTAATCAGTTTCTGGAGAATATACAATTTTCCTAGAAAAATGATCCTGAAACATCACTTCTAAGGGAGGATTTTAAAAAGTAGAAATTCATTAATATTTCCAGTTGCTGTCATATGTTTGCTGTTTAAGCAAGTCATGTTGAGCAAATTGGTGATTTTTTTCCATAATTCATATGGCAAGAAAAGGTTCACACCATGTAAATGGGCAAATATTAGGGAATAAGGAGCCTTGCTTAACAAATAATAATAATAATAATAATAATAATAATAATATGAAGGAGAAATAGTAGTCTGAGTTAGACCCAGCTCCAACACGAATGGTAGTTGACCTGATTCGTGTGGGTTTCCATTTTATCAGAGTAGAAATAGGAAGCAGAAAAAAGTAAGAAAATGTGAAGGGGTTTACAAATGATAAATAACATAAAAGCACCAGAAAGAAAGGGGAAAGCTGGGTGTGGTGGCTTAAGCCTGTTATTCACACTTGGGAAGTAGAGCCACTGTGATCAGGAGTTCAAGGTCATCCTTAATTACATAGAAAGTTTGAGTCTAACCTGGGCTGTGTAGGACAGTCTCAGGGAGAAAAAAAAAAAAGGAAAAGGAGAGCAAGAGCAATGGTAATAGTAATAAGAATATGAAGAATATGAAAATTATCTAAAATATCTATTACTATTGTTGACAGTAGTGATTTTACCCAGAAATGCTGAAAAGTAGTCGGTGGCTCAGTCCAGACTACTTGCTTCTAACACTCCAGGCTGAAAAGGAAACACCTAGACCTTAGCAGCAGACAGGCCAATAGAAGATCTTATTCTTCAAAGTGCTTGCAGGCTTTCAAATGACCTTTGTTTGCAGAGCAAAGGAGTCATGCTACCTTGGCGAGGGCTTGTTTCTCTCAGTAGCTCAGCCATTCGCTTGTGTAGCCTTACCTGAATCCAACAATCAATGGTCATCTTTGCTCCAAAATACACAGCTTTCTTTTGTTGCAGAAGTGATTTCTTTTTCTTGTTCTTTTTATTGACAAGTTCCACCGTAAGTATAGAAAATAAACCACGATATTTCCCTCCCACCACACGCATTTCCCCTCCCAAATCCTTTCTTCCCTGAATCTTTCTTCTTTCCAATTAGTCTACCTTCAATTCTGATATCATCATTTTTCCTCCTATTCTGAAGATCTTGTGTAGGTATTGTCAGGCACTGTGAGGTCATGAACATCAAGGTCATTTTGTGTCTGGAAGACTGCATTGTAAGCAGCCCTACCCTTTGTTGGCTCTTCTGTTCTTTCTGCTTCCTCTTCTACCCTGGACCCTGGGCCTTGGAGAGTGTGATAGAGATGTCTTACTTGGTGGCGAACACTCATTGTCACTTCTCAGCACTATAGTGAATTTTGAGTCACCTCTGTGGTTACCACCATCTGAAAAGAAAAGCTTCTCTAACCAAAAGTGAGAGTAGCACTAAAATATGGACATAAACATCAGTGTTTAGAGAAGAGAGGTTTTTTTAAAAAAAAATAGGATCCATAAAATGTGATAGGAGTCATGGCTAGAAAGCAATAGCTTCAGAAACTGACATCCAAGAAAATGAACACAATTTTAACCCTGGATCTTGTATATCTAAAACTTCTCGGGGATGGAGAGATGGCTCGGAGGTTAAGGCACTTGCCTCCAGTGGCTAAGGCCCCGGGGTTCAATTCCCCAGGACCCACATAGGCCAGACCCACAAGGTGGTGACCCTGGTGCTCTCTCTCTCTCTCTCTCTCTCTCTCTTTCTCTCTCTCTTTCTCTGTATCTCTGCTTGAAAATGAATAAAATTAAATAAAGAAATGAATTAAAAAAAAAAACTTCTCACATTCAGGATAAATGGTGTGGTGAGAAGACAAGGCCTCTTATGCTCACTTAGGAAGAGTCCATAAACATGACAGTCCATTTTGGTAGAAAGATGCAACATAGGCTGTCAATCGTCCTTCTCCCTTGGTAGTTGTATCCATTTCTGATTCAATAAGTAAAGCCTCATTTCCCAGAGTCTCCTGCCTTGCAGAGCCCTGGTCAGTGCTGACCAGAAGAGAAGTGAGCATGAAGTCTGTGAGGGGAGGTGCTCCACGGGACATGTTCTCAGAAGTCAGGAGGGGCAGAGCTATCAGCAGGATCCTGTTCATTCTGTTAATCTTGACCTTCATTCCTAGCTGCCTGCTTGACCTTCTGGTATGGTAATAACCCCAGCCTACTATCAAACCTCTTCTTAGCCACAAAGAACCAGCAGGCTTCCACAGACTTCTGCTGTAGTCCCATTTCTAAATTCCCCCCCCCCCCACTACTGGCTAGGATGGAATTCCTTCAAGCTATAACTTGATTGCTCACTGAAGAACTAGTTTAAGTTGGATTCATTTCATAATACAAATCATCTGACAGCATTTGGAATGAGAGGAAAATGTGGACTTCAGAGTCCTTCAAATCCATGCACCCATTCTCTCTCCTCTTCTAGTTTTATGAACATTTCTCCTATGTGTGCTAGTTGTAACATCCTTTGACAGCTCACAGCTCTCCTTTCAGGAATTTCTTTTTGTCCTTGATTTAGGGTTTGTCCAAAGTTGCTAAATTGAATAACTTTTAAGAACCAGAATAGCAAGAGTAAATCTATAAGCATTCTAGAGAATCTCAGATGTGTTGCATAATACTTTTTTATTCTGAAATATTTTTTATAAATTGAGAGATAAAAGCATTTAAGTGGGCTGGAGAGATGCCTTAGCTGTTAAGGCACTTGCCTCCAGTGCCTAAGGCCCCTGGTTCAATTCCCCAGTACCCACATAAGCCAGACCCACAAGGTGGTGGCCCTGGCATTCTCTCTCTCTCTCTCCTCTCTCTCTCTCTCTCTCTCTCTCTCTCTCTCTCTCTCTCTCTCTCTCTCTCTCTCTCTGCTTGCAAATAAATAAATATTTTTTAAAAAAACATTTAAGTAGGCAAAGAAAATAGAGTTGGAGAAAAGGTACAGAAAATATTCATAGGTAATTACTCAGAAGAAAATGTTTCCTTATACAGAATCTAAAAATTGCAATCTGCTTTTTTAATGCTTGTGGAAAAAATACTGCAGAGCGAACAGACACTCCTGGAAATCAATTCTTATAGCAATTATATGCTGGGGAAGTTTCCTACCAGCTTAAGAGCACATAATTATTTCATATTCAGGAATTTTGCAAACCAAATGATAAACCATTGGTAGCTTGAAATCACCCAGTATACATGTATTTTTTTGTAATTGAAAAAAAATGCTACAAATCAAGGCTCTTTAGAGTTTTCCAGGAAATAACTGGATGCATACAAACATGTAAACATAAAGAAGAGAAAGGAAGAGACACGGTAGTGATCACAATAGTGGTGATGAGTGACAAAAGCACCCATTAGTGAAGAATTCACCATGTTCCAGGCTCTGCTCTAAACAGTTATATGTACATTCAATGGTATAAGAGGACCAGCTCCTACTATCTTACCTCAGCTAGATGTGCACATCTCTAACTCTATACTCAGTGGTCTCTGAATCAGCCGTGGTGGGCATATTTGCACCATAGAACTCGGCAAATTTTCTGAGTCAGGACACTTTGTGAAGACAGCCAGGTGATAAGTCTTCAGCAGTATACCACTGTTCTTCAGCCAGACTTGTAAGTCTGTATAGACACTGCTGGTAGCTTGCACATTATTCTGTGTCCCTGCATCAAGAAGAAACCTGTGATCCACGGGTCATTAAAGAAAAATCTGAGTACCAAGTGTGGGATACCTTCCTCAGGATGGTTGGAAGAGGAAGCACCAGAGGCCTCCAAAACAATGCAGGCTACTGCCATTGCTCTATTGCCGTAGTCTTTGGTTGCAGTACACAAAGAAATCAAGCTGGAACTAAGTTTGAACCTTCCCCCCCTGCTGGTTAGTTTTCATAGTTCCAGAAGAGGCTATGTAAGCTTCTAGAGGACAAAAGTCATCAACAGTCCCCCAGCAGTGGTACAATAGTGGCATGAATGCTATGGGAGTAACCAACCACTTTCTACTTTGTGATTGGATTTGAGGGTTATTCCATAAGAGGAAATTCATGCTTAGTTCTCTAAACTAGGACATCTAAGACTGACATCTAAGGAGACAATAGCTGACAAGGGCCTTCTTGCTGTCATCACCTGGTGGAAGGGGACAAAGAGAGAGAGAGATCCCAAAATTGCTATTATATAAAGAACCCACCCCTTCAATAGGGATGTTAATCCATTCAAAAGGATCCCCTCTACCACGCCAATGATCCACTGAGGACCCTCCTCTTTCTGGGCCGTCCTTCCTCTCTGTTTTGTTGTCTCATTCCTTTTGTCCTCTTCCATCCTCCATGTCAAAATGTTGATGGGCTCAGAACACTGCAGGTCTTGTGTGGGCATTGGTAACCAGTGTGGTCATGAATGCACAAGTTGGTTCTGGTCAGGGGACAGTGCCCCAAAGTACTTCATGCCATCCTGTGGCTCTGACATTCTCCGGGTGCCTTCTTCCACAATATTCCCTGAGACATGGAGGGTGTGATAGAAATCTCAAATAGTGTTGCATTATCAGCCTCTTATTTTCTGCTTCAATGAGTTTTGAGTCTCCTCACTGTCTATCACCATCTCTATAGACAGTTGTCTGGGTAGCAGTGAGAGCAGCATTCATATGCATTCTGCCACTTCCTTGGCAATATTCCCTGAGTCCTGCAGGTGTGATAGAGATGACTCATCCAGTACTAAGCACAGAGCTTTCTCTTCTCATCACCTTGATGACTCTTGGGTCCCCCAGTGCTTGCCACCTTTCATGAAAAGAAGGTTCTCTAGCCAAAAGTGGGAACAGCTTTAACAAAGGGCATAACCCTATACATTTAGAAGGCTTTTAAAATAATATTTTAATTTATTTATTTGTAAGCATAGAGATACAGACAGAGAGAGAAGGAGAGCAAGAGTACAGCAGGGTCTCTAGCCACTGCAAATGAACTCTGGATTCATGTGCCACCTTGTGAGTACTGGGAATCAAGCCCCAGTTGTTAGGCTTTGCAGGGAAAGCACCTTTACCACTGAGCCATCTGTCCAGTCATAGGAGGCTTTTTGAAGGGCATAACATTTCTACAATATCAATTAAATTTCAACATGAATTTTGAATCTCTCCATGAAAAGCAGGCACGAACCACTCAATCGTGTTAGTTCTTGAGAACCATGAGTTTGTGCAGATAATGCCTTCGCCATCAACAATCAGGCACTTCCTAAGCAACCAGTAAACTGTAAAGTATGAGCTTGAGCAATTTCCAGGGAAAACTCTAGTGCTAATAAAGTGGGGGTGAAAGTGGGAGAAGAACAGGGCAGACATGGAGACAGAAAAAAGAAATTTAATGTGGTACCTAAGCGAGAAGGATTATAGAAATCTCGATTCCACCATGCACATGGCTCACTTGATGTTTTGAAGCCAAGCGCCCTTCAGTTACCACTCTTCCTCCCATGCCCACGACTGGCAGTGGATGTGGGTATGAAGGGAGTGTGAGCCAGAGTGTGCAAGGAAAATTGCAACAAGCTGCTTCTGTAATATTTCCAGAAACAGAGAAAACTTCTATAAAACTATGCTCAGGGGCAGAAAGTAATTTTTGTGGATTTAATGAATTTTAATGTATTTTAACAAAGTTAATAAATATTAATAGGTTAATCATGTTCTGGGTATTAAGGGTTGGCATTGAATGACAGACATGTTTGTACTCTCAAATGTTTATAGATTTTATTACTCTATATTAATTGTGACATTTCCATATATGCGGAATACATGCTTTAACCATACTCTCTCTATTATCCATTCTTTTGGTTGTTTATTTGCTTTTTGTTTTTTGAGGAATGGTCTCAGTCTAGCCCACCCTGACCTGGAATTAATCTCAGGGTAGCCTCAGATTCACTGTAAGCCTCCTACCTCTGCCTGTTTGTGCTGAGATCAAAGACTTGTGCCACCATGGCCATCCATGGCTATTACCCATTCTTATCTTCCCTGCCCTTTTCTCTTCCACATCCTTAATAGCCTCCCCTTTACTCCCATGGAAAAGTGAATTTTTAATGCAAGTGTTTACTTTTCTTGGCAAAAGTATTGCCCAGTGCATTAAATAGTTTGCCAATTTTGCTAGCAGAAGTGAAATTTCCAAAAGGTGAAGGAGAAAAATGGAAACAACACCAAATGATAAGAGATTTGCTATAAACAATAATTACTGAGTCCGAAGCAGGAGAGGGTGGTGGACACCTCCATTAGCTAGTGTCCTCCCAGAACCCCCAAGGCCTTCCAGCTGTTCTGGTGTGTTTGCCACGGACCATTGTCTTTCTCTGTAAATCTACATTAGCCTCTGCAGCCACTCTCCTGGAAATAAAGACTTCCGCTCTGTGCTTCACTTTGAGCATCCACTGGTCCTGAACTAAATTTAAATCGTGAGTGGAATATTATTGAAAGGTTGATAATTTTCATGTGAATTGCTGCAGCAATGAAACCAAAACCCCTTGCATAGAGATCAGCTTGAAAAGCAAGAGTATCATACTTGGGTTCCAGTTTAGCAAAACTGCCTAGCATCTGCAACTTTAAATGTCTTTATGCATTTTTCCCATGGTGCACAGGGCATTATAAACAATAAAATGTTGAGCTAATTTGTACATACGAGGTAATTAGATTGTCCCATGGGAGAAACACCATGCTCCTGGCCCAGTTGGGGAAACAAGAAGAGTCTCTTCTCTTCTCCTCTATGGCTTCAAAACATAGATGTCAAAGAACAGCCCAAATGTTATGTCAGGACAATTGGGTTGTTGTTTTATGTTGTTTGCACAGTGCTGGGGATTGAACTCGGGGGCCTCAAGCATACTAGGCATCTATTCTGCCCCTAGCCATGGACCCCTCAGCCACTGCAGAGACAGCATACCATGCAGTAAAAGGAGGCAGGCAATCTTGTTATTGGATGTCACAAGTCAGCTCAGTAGAGGCCAAGTAAAGTAGGTACATAGCGTCCCTCATTTCTCTGTTCTTCTGGGAGCCAAGGTAGACCTTGAGTTCTTGGTTTCAGCAGATTAGGAAGGACGAGCACCTAGAAAGCGACACATGTGATGTTATGATGCTCTTGTGGAATGAGAACCAAGAAGGAAATCTGGGAATAGATGCCAGACCCTGTCAACTTAAAGGAGAAAAGTTCGAAGTCCCAGTATAATTTAAGACTAGTAATCCTATAAATATGTTGTTTACACATAGCTATATGTACACATATATGTATGCATATATATGTGTGTTTATGCATATATGTAGAGAGAGAAACCCTTATTATGCTGGTGCAACTGAAACAAAAATATTGCTGCTGCTAGCAATCAGAAACAGTACAAGTTCACTACTTCTACTTGAGTTTCCTGTGCAAGATAAAAATGATAAGATATTCAAGGGGAATGGAGAGCTAGTTCAGTTGGTAAAGTCTCTGCCTCAAAAGCCTGAGAACCTGAGCTTGATCCCCAATACCCATGCAATGTGTACCCTGGAGTTTGCTGACCAGCCAGTCTCACCTCAATGATAAACTCTAAACCAATGGGAGAAACCCTGTCTCAAAGAAGGTCCAAATAATTTCTGAGGATGATACCCAAGTTTGTCCCTTGGCCTCCACATGAACACGGATGGGTGCAGACAGGCATGCACACACACACACACACACACACACACACACACACACACACACACGCTCAAATGAGCATGCATACATGCACAGAAACATGCAAAAAGAGAAAAAAAAGAAAAATATTTGAGTCACGGCTGGTTCCTTCAGTGACATCACCTTTGATGTTCATTCCACATCAGTGAAGGACTGATCATTATAAACATAAAGCGATACCAGAAGGCTTTATTAAACTTAAAATGCTTTCTGAAGTGTTACTGTGTCTCACAATAATCTCTGAGAGAAAAGCAAAGAAGAAATATCAGAGCAAAATAGCAGTACTAGGAAAAGAATAGAAATGATGAAAAAGAAAGGAGAGGGAGGAAAAGAGAGGAAAAGGTACCAGCTGTCTACCCAGCTCTTCCTCTACTAGGACATTAATTGTAATCCTAGTACGTCCTAAAGAGTGTTGTAAGGGTTAAACCCACAGAGCTGGTTAGATACTCCCATAAAAAAAGCTTCACAAATTCACAGTCCTAATAGCACCACCAATCTTAGCTGTCATTTTTTTTTTCATAAAATATAACGTGAAGTAGTTGGGGCAGCTTTAGAACAAAGTAAGCAGAGTGAAGGAAAAGGAAAAAGCAGTAAGGAAAGACAGAAAGAAAAAAAAACCAACAATAACAAGTACCAAGTCCCTCATCAGCCCTCATCTCTCGTTTTTTTTTTACAGTATGTGTAGCTGAGCAGTAAACCTCCCTTAGAAGTGGGGTGTGTGAAGAGAGCACACTTTAGATCACCTCCCCTAAACCAGCCTGGGGAGACAGATCCCTCCCATTCTGTCCTCACTTCAACTCCCAAGGCTCCCAACCTCAGCCTGTGAGTCACACTGCAATTGCCGGTGATATGCATCTGCCGGGATCCCTTCTGCTTCAGAGGGAATTTCAAGCTCCTGCCTGTCTGTAATGAAGGAGAAAATCAGTGCAACAATGTGTCAGGAGGCTGAGAGCTAGCAGCCAGCAAAAACAGCAGTGCACTTGGTTCATTCTCTTTCCCAAGGCTTTTACTGTAAAGAAAATCAGCCTTCATGGAGTAAGAGAAATTCAGCATCCTTTTTTCCAATTTCATCTCTTTGTTTCCATTTTAATGCACTGTGTCGTGAGAAGTTTCCTGTGCACCTGTAAACAAGCTTTGTGTGGATTTTAATTACTTTTTCCTTCCGTTTCCAGGCTCTAGACATCGCTAATACATCCCTCACGCAATGCTGGCTTTTCGAGCAAAGCTCAACCACGCTGTGACCTAGTCTCCTCCTTTTATAAGAGGAAGCGGTGGGATAAATAAAAAGACTGTGTTTCTGAAAGCAACTGAGACTTGTTAAGGGGCTAAAGAACTAACTTCTCCCTCCAGAAAAAATTAGTCAGCCAAAGGGCTGGCTGGCTAGGCAGAGACTAGAAAGCCTTTGAGGTCATTAATTCCAAGCTTTAGAATCTGCAAATTCACCCAAGAAAGAATCTCTCCTATTAATTCTCAATACTGTATCTCACCTTCACTCCTGAGGGAGTCTTGTCCCTGCCCAGGCTTCTGCTCTCCTCTGCAAGGTCTGGGGCGCAGGCAGCAGGCTGCTGCAGCAGGAAGAGGGCCACTTCAGGGCTAGCCTGGGGTACAGGGAGACTGCATTTAAATAAATGAATAGTAAACTAACACTATGCTTTGGTGACTGTCCTCACTACTCTACTAAAACTCACAAATGCAGAGGTCAACACAAGCCTGCTTATAAATACAGTGTAGGGTTCTTGGCACTCTTTGGCTGACTTTCCAGGGTATTAAAGATAAGGACCACTCTCTCCCTTGAGAATTTTATTTTTCCAAAATATCATCTCCTGATTTTCTTTATATTCCTCAGACCATCAATCCCTAGTTAGTCCTCCCTGAATTCTCTTCCCCAGTCCATTTTTACATTTTCTTGTAATTCATTTATTTATTTGACAGAATATACAGAGAGAGAGAGAGAGAGAGAGAGAGAGAATGGGTATGGCAGGGCCTCCTGCCACTACAAAGGAACTCCAGACACATGTGGCACCTTGCCCATCTGGCTTTACATGGGCACTAGGGAACCTTACCCAGGCTCCTAGGCTTCCCAGGCAAGTACCTTTGACCACTGAGCCATTCCTCCAAACCTCTCCCATCCTTTGAAAAATGAGTGTGGACACCAGATGTGCCACCTCTACCCCATCTGCCAAAGGGCCCAGGAGAAATTGCAGAGGAAGTGACTACACGAATAGTGCTCTTACTGATAGACTGAAAACCAGTTCCAGAGTAATGGCGACCAAAACCTATCAAAAGCAAATATCCAGAGGCGACAGAGAACTCAACACTAAATCAGACTGCCAAAAAGTTTGCCATAGTTCAGGAAACATTTGCAGAAGGGGTTGGAAAGACTGGAAGAGCCACATAGTGGGTAGGAACACCCCCAAACCACCATTCCCTGCTATCTCACAAGGACTGACTGAGAGCTTCATGACCCCACAGTGAATACCAACACCTCACTGAGGAGGACCCCCGGGGCAATGAATGCTGGGGAATAAAGAGTATAAACTGTAATATATATATATATATAATATAAATATTATATAATTATAATATATATATTATAATTTTAAAAATAAGTGTGGGGGCTGGAGAGATTGCTTAGTGGTTAAGGCCTTTGCTTGTAAGCCTGACAGCCCAAGTGTGACTCCCTAGTTCCCACATAAAACCAGATGCACAGTGGTGAGTTCTCTCTTTCTCTCTCTCTCCCTCCCTCCCTTCCTCCCACCATCCCTCCCTACTTGCAAATAAATAAAAATAATTAAAATTAGTGTTCTGGGCTGGAGAGATGGCTCAGCAGTTAAGGTGCTTGCCTGCAATGCCTAAAGATTTGGGTTCAATTCCCCAGTTCCCACGCAAAGCATGCATCTGGAGTTTGATTGCAGTGGCTAGACAACCTGGTACACCCGTATTCTCTCTGTCTCTCTCTCTCTGTCTCTCTCTCTTCCTCCCACCTCCCTGTCTATCCCATCTCTCTGTGTTTGCAAAGAAAGAGAGAGAGAGAAAGAAAGAAAGAAAGAAAGAAAGAAAGAAAGAAAGAAAGAAAGAAAGAAAGAAAGTTAGTTTTTAAAAAATGAGTGTGCCTTTGTTTTCTACCTCATCTGAAATGGTCTCGTCCATTCTCATGTTTGAAATTTTACTGCCATTGATTTTGGTGGTTTATTGTGGACAACTGAAACATGCTTCCTGCCACGGAACTCCCATGTCTTTCTCTGGTTCTGCCCCAGGGCCTCTTACATAAGAACAACCTGTAATGAGGAGTGGGAAGACAAGTTCTCTAACTCCCCCCACTTGGATGGGCAATTCTTGGGCACTCTTGGTTCTTCAAAGCACCGCCCCCCAGGCCTACAGCACCGACCTCAGTAAAGGGAGTAAAGGGGCCTTACACTGGCTTCCTCCTTCCCTGTCTCCCTTTCCTTATTTGGCTGCTCATTTTTGTAGGATCACTTCCCCAAAACACTGCCCATATCCAAGTTCTTCTTTCTTACTAGATTTTGTTTTTAGACCTATTTTAAGTTCACAGCAAAACAGAACAGCAGGTCCAGGGTTCCCATACTGCTCCCACTTCCCCATCCATTCACATATATCCTTCCCCTCGATCATCCTCCTACACCACAGTGGCGCATTTGGCACAACTCAAGAACCAAGATTGAGACATCACTGTCACCCAAGGCCCACAGTTTACACTAGGGTTCACTCCTGGTACTCTATGGTCTATTGCTTTGAACAGACTTATAATGACATTGCAGTGTCACCACCCTAAAAAGTCCTCGGTGCTCCTTTACCTCTTCATTCCTTCCTCCTTCTAACCCCGAGCAACCACAGGTCACCTCACCCTCTTCATAGACTTCAGGTTTCCAGGATATCACATAGTCAGAATCATACAATATGTGACCTTTGCCACTAGCTTCTTTTATTTGGTAATATTCATTTAAGGTTCCTTCATGTCCTTTTATGACGTGATAGGTCATTTCCATTTAGGACTAAATAACAGCCCATTATCTGGAGGCATCACAGTTTATCCATTAACACACTGAAGGACATCTTGGTTGCTTCCCAATTTTAACAATTACGAATAAACTTACCATAAAATCTGTGTGCAGATTTTTATGAGACCATAAGTTGTTATCTTCCTTGGGCAATATTAATGATTGCTAGAGTGTATGATAAGAGTGTATTGAGTTTTGTAAGAAAAATTATCAACTAGGTATGGTGTCACATACCTATAATTCAAGTACCTGTGAGGTAGAGACAAGAGAATCAGAAGTTCATGGTCATCCTCATCTACCTAGAAAGTTCAAGGCCAACCACAACTACATAAGATTCTGCCTCAAACTCTGAGTGAGTGTGTGGGGGAGGAATCAAACTCAGGGCCTTGCATACTAGACAAGTACTCTATAACTTAGCTACACCCCACAGCTCCCCTGTGACCTGCTTTTTAATTGTACTCAGCTCTTATTTCAGACACAGTCTTTAGGAAAACCAAAAAGCAAATGAGACCAGGACTGATACTAAAAGTAAAACCTTTAAAAAGATTTTGCAACTAGATTCTCTCCATTCAGATGAGCACAATAAGCAAGTTAGTGATTAAACCTGGCATGCTGTCCCACCCAGTTATTAAGAATCTCACTGTAGTGAGTGTGATGGATTATAGGGAGGAAAAAGTACTATACTAATTAATATTAGGCAAGGGTAATTATAACGACTGTGGGACTTACTGGACATTGTTAAACACCCTTAAAACCTTAAAAATAATAGGATACTGAATAGAGCTAGAGCACTGGGCTCATTTTTGCTGTCAACTGAGTGCACATTCTGAAGATCCAAAAGTCTCCATGTGAGAGTTCAAAGAGACTGTGGTCCTGCACTCAGAGGGTCAGGCTGAAGGAGGGTCAGACTAAATATGAAACCTTGTAAAGAAACTGGATTTGCAGCCTTGGAGGATTCCTACTATGAAGATATCACCATTGTAGGGGATCAATGTGGGGATGTTTGCATGAAGTCCTTTAATAAGGTGGACCCTGGATCACCTAGCCTTGTACAGGCAGCATGGTCCTCTGCTACAAAGAGGCTGTCCTGATGCAGACACCTAGACGCATAGCACTCCCTGCTTGAAACCCACCACTAGCTCCCTAATGGATTCCATGCCAATAGCTAAGGTTACAACTCAATGGTAAGGGGAGAAAAATAAACCCTGCTCCTGAAGGAAACGTCCTCTTCATAGAGTACGTACTGCTGGCTTATGTGTTCTGGCTTATGTGTGTTGGTAGAATGTGTGTGGGAGTGGGTTTTAAGAGGTCAGATGGTTGGACGTAAACCTGAATAGGGGAGAGTCTGTTGACACTGGAGTTCTCTCCAATGATGCAGGACTTCATGTTCTGACAGGAACACCTGAGCCTGCCCCAGTGCAGACCTGGGATGCCTCGCTAAAGTTTAGTCACTAGAGCCTAGAGTAAGGCAGACGGAGATGCTGAAATTGTCTGGGTAGGTTAATGCAGAATGATTTGAAAGGCTTATAGAAGTGGGTTGGAAAGCTCATATTGACTGTAGTTGGAGCCAGAGGATAATGCTTTTATTAACAACAACAAAAAAAAAAAAAAACAACCTTTGAGGCAGGGATGGTGACACATGTCTGTAATCCTAGCACTCAGGAGGGGAAGGCAAAAAGATTACCCTGAGATCAAGAGTAGCCTTGGGCTACATAGCAAGACCCTGTCTCAAAAAATTGGGAGGGCTAGGGATACAGCTCAGAAATAGATCATTTGCCTAACATGTAAAAGACCCTTGCTTAAATCCCTTGCACCTCAAAAATAATTAAACTTTCTTTGAGAAAGAAGCCAGTTAAATCTTTGAGACTGTCAGAGGTGGTCTTACCCTGTGTGCCAGGCTAGAATAACACTATGGCAAAATTCATTTCTATTATGTCACTCGTGACAAGAAAATTCCAAAACACTAGAGACCAGGTTGTAGAAGTTAGTAAAGGCAAGATGGAAGGGCTTTGCAGACCTCAGGTCCAGAACAGCAATGAGAGAGCGAGACAGGAGCTGACCACAGGCAACACTCAAAGATGGAAAGCAGATCAGACCTCACAATTAAAAATCACAATTGTTCCAGAGCTGGAGAAATGGCTCAGTGGTTAAAGTGCTTGCCTGAAAAACCTAACAACACATGTTCAATTCCCCAGTATCCACATAAAGCCAGATGCACAAAGTAGCACATGCATCTAGAGTCTGTTTGCAGTGGCTAGAGGCCCTGGCATGCCCATTCTCTCTGTCTCTTCTCTCTCTCTCTCTCTCTCTCTCTCTCTCTCTCTCTCTCTCTCTGTCTCTTCTCTCTCTCTCTCTCTCTCTCTCTCTCTCTCTCTCTCTCTCTCTCTGTGTGTGTGTGTGTGTGTGTGCTGGCAAATAAATAAATATTTTTAATTGTCTTAAAAATCACAATTATTCCACCAGCTGTAGGACCTGATCCAGTTCCTACACAGAGTCCTTTACAAGGGAAGTATATTCTACATACTATAAGAAATATGTACAGTAAATATCCCCCAGGTCTTCTACCAAAACAACCTGTAGCCACATACCATAGCAGATGCATGGGAAAAAGCAAGGACTTTAGCCTTTCCAGAACTCTTGAAGAGACATGAACTGCCCTCAGGCCCTTCTCATCTGAGCTCTTAATGGTCAGATGAATCCTGCCCATAACTATTTCATAATGAATCCATAGTCTAAATCTGGCATTTCCTCTAACACCCCCC
>PVHP010042789.1:0-14803 GCA_004024765.1 Zapus hudsonius
ATATATTAAAAGTTGATCAAATTAGTGACAATGAATAAAATTAAATTTTTAGTATTTTCCACCTGCTAGACACTAACCCCAGTGTGTTTTGAACTGATCCTAAGCAAACTTCAGAACTATGGCAGAAGGCACTGGGTTCTCTAGAGACATCCACACCAAGATGCCCAACATCACAAAAGTGTTCATGGAACAGGACCCTTCCAAAGCACACCCAAGGGTTCTGTCACCACCTCCCAGCAGTTTAGAAAAGGTTACTGCGCTCTTCAAAATGCCCAGCAGGCAATGAGGAGTCACAGGGACCAAGTCAGAGGATAATCGTTGGTGGGAATGGTGCCCAGAGTTACCACCTGCCAAATGACCCTGGGATGGTGTGCTGGAGGAGACACGTCTGCCTCCCTGAATAGTTTTACCAAGGTCATTTACCATCAGAGGACACGAGAAAAGTTCAAGAGAATTTTCTGCAATATAGCTTACCCACAGGAGACGAGGGTAATCTGCAGGGTTCTCTTGATCCCTGCATATGGCTGCATGCTGGAAGGCTAGGTACATGCACAGATGAGGCTAGCTGGCTCAATCAGAAACAAAACAGCTCCTTTGATCATGTTCCCTGAGAAACCTACAAAGACTGTTCCATAAACACTTTATTTACAGAAAATGAGTGTGGATGCGCCAGGCTTTCTTGCCATGTTGTGAACTCCAGACGCACGCACTACTGTGTGCATCTGACTTTTCAGGGGTTCTCAGGAATCAAACCCAGGATGCCAGGCTTTGCAAGCAAATTCCTTGTAACCACGAAGTCATCTCTAGCCCCAGAGACACTTTTCATAATGGTCTGTCCTTCCATTATTATGTAGCTGTCTGCCACAGCTGCTGATCCCTGACATGGGGCTGTCCTACCCCTTTTTCATCAACTGAGCAAAGGAGAGTACTGGGGAGTTGAATTCCAGTCTTTAGGCTTTGCAGGCAAGCGCCTTTACTACAGAGCCATCTCTCGAGCTCCATTGCACATTTCTGTATTCATTTATTTGTCTGTACATACTTAGGTTGATACCATAGCTTAAAGCATAATGATTTATATTTGTTTTTAAATATATTTTAGTGGCGCATGCATCTGGAGTTTATTTGCAGTTGCAGGAGGCCCTGGTGTGCCAATTCTCTCTCTCTCTCTTTATCTTTCTCCTTGCATATAAATAAATAAAATTTTAAAAGAGTTTAAATATATTTTTATTTATTTATTGGAGGGAGGGAGGGAGAAAGACAGAGACAGATAGACAGAGAGAAAGAGATTGAGGATGAGTTTGGGCATGCCAGGGCCTCTTGTTGCAAATGAACCCTCAATCTTATATTTTTAAATTTTTTATTTACTTATTTGAGAGAGAGAGAGAGAGAAAGAGAGAGAGAGAGAGAATGGGCACACTAGGGCCTCAAGCCACTGCAAACAAACTCCAGACACATGTGCCACCTTGTGCACCTGGCTTTACCTGGGTACTGGGGAATCGAACTCAGGTCCTTCTGCTTTATAAGTCAAACATCTTAACCACTGAGCAATCTCTCCAGCCCGCCCCCAATCTTATTTGACTCTTGATCAAGTGGCTGCTCTCCTCCTTGGCCTTTAATAAGAAGGCGCTCGTAGCCTCGTTGGCTGGAAGACTTGCAGCAGCCCTTTGGTTTCCCTGCCCTTCCCAGGACAAGGAAAACTGCATCTTATCTATGTCCAGGAAATCGGTTGGAGGCACGTTGGAGTTTTGTCATTATTTTGTTCAGGGACATTTTTTTTAATTAGGCTAATGCACAAAGTGGCACACACATCTGGAGTCTGCAGCGGCTACAGGCCTTGGTGTGACCATGCTTTCTGTCTCTCTTCCATCTTTCTCTCTACTTGCAAATAAATATATATTTTAAAAATTAAAAAGAATACATTAATTGTACTTTCAGACATGCAAAATCTGTAGTTCACAGGCTACATGCAACTGAGGAGAGCTGTGAATATAACCCAACACAAACTTGTTAACTTGCTTAAAACATTATGAGGGGTGGGGAGATGGCTCAGTGCTTAAAGGCACTTGCTTCGTAAAACCTGACAGACACTTGTTTGCAGTGGCAAGAGGCCCTGGCAAGCCCATACACACACACATGCACACACACACACGTGCAAATAAATAAAGAAATAAAAAACATTATGAGCTTTAAGATATTTATTTATTTATTTATTTGGACAGAATAGAGACAGAAAGAAAGAGGCAGAGAGAGAGAGAGAGAGAGAGAGAGAGAGAGAGAGAGAGAGAGAGAGAGAACATGAGCATGGGCATGCCAGGGCCCCCAACCACTGCAAATGAACTCCAGATGCATGTGCCACTTAGAGCACCTGGCTTCACCTAGGTACTGGGGAATTGAACCTGGACATCAGGTTTTGCAAACAAGTTCCTCCAGCCCAATGAGGTTTTTGTATCTTTTTTATAACTCAATTATGTAATTTTGGAGCTTGGACTCTGAAGACGACAATGTCTTATCATAATATCAAAAGGATGCTTCCAGCCGGGCGTGGTGGCGAACGCCTTTAATCCCAGCACTCGGGAGGCAGAGGTAGGAGGATCACCATGAGTTCAAGGTCACCCTGAGACTACATAGTGAATTCCAGGTCAGCCTGGGCTAGAGTGAGACCGTATCTCGAAAAACAAAAAAAAAAAAAAAAAGGATGCTTCCTTGGATGGAGAGATGGCTCAGTGGTTATGGCACTTGCCTGCCTAATGACCTGAGTTCAACTCCCCAGCACCCACGAAAAGCCAGGTGCACAAAGTGATGCGTGCATCTGGAGTTCATTTGCAGCAGCTGGAGGCCCTGGTGCACCCATTCTGTTTCTCTTTCTCTTTCTCTTTCTCAATCTCTCTCTCTGCTTGCAAATAAATAAATAAATAAATAAATATTTTTTTTAAATAAAAAAGCATGCTTCCAAAAAGTGCTTACCATATCAAAAGAATGGCACACCTGGTTATGGTCAAATTATAATAGGGTAAATTTATCTTCTGCATGGATTCAAGCAGAGCTGCTCTATTCTTGTGCATGTTATTAAAATAATCTTTCAGTGATCAAATGTCAGCATGTGATGCATTCCCTTGTCAGCTTGTTAGAAATACAGATTTCTGGGCTTGAAATAATTCAATATTTTCCATCTGGGGGAAGGCTTAGAAAAGTGCATTTTAGAGCTGGGAACATGGCTCCATGGATAACGCATTTGCCACACAACTCAGTACCTGAGTTTGGATCTTCAGACCCAACATAAATCCTGGAAGCTATGACAGACCTCTGTAATCCCAGCACCCCAGGGCACGAAGAGAGGCAGAGGCAGAATTACCTAGAAACAGCCACAGAGCCCTGAACAACGAGAGACCCTGCTTCAAAATGCGGTGGAAGTGAGGACCAACCTGAACGCTGTCCTCTGACCTCCACACACACACACACACACACACACACACACACACACACACACACGAATGACAGAAAAGTGCATGTTTATAAACATTGCCCACCCCTTGAACCCCAATACTAGGGAGGCGGAGGTAAGTGGATCAAAGTGAGTTCGAGACCAGCCTGAGACTACAGAAAGAGTTCCAGGTCAGCCTGGGCTAAAGTGAGACCCTGCCTCAAAAAAATAAACACAATAAATAAACATCTCTGGTGAATCACACGTGGGGGACCCATTTGTGAGATTGATTCTATATGAGTGAAACTTATTGGTAACTTCTTTTCGCTTTACTGTTCTCTTGTCCTCAAAAAGTTTTTATTTTATTTATTTTTATTATATATATATATTTTTTTATTTGTTTTTTGTTTTTTGAGGTAGGGTCTCACTCTCGCCCAGGCTGACCTGGAATTCTCTATGTAGTCTCAGGGTGGCCTTGAACTCACGGTGATCCTCCTACCTCTGCCTCCCGAGTGCTGGGATTAAAGGTGTGGGCCATGGCACCCAGCCTGTCTTTATATTCAATACAGAATTGTCTTGTGTGGCTAAAGGAAGAGCTCCCAGGCTCAAGAAAAACAGGTGATGAATGGAGTGAAACAGCTCATCATGGAGGCAGATGGGCTCCCCCTTGTGGAGCAGGTACGGGCCTTGGAATTGAGCCTCAGGTCCTGGTGCTGGGCTGATTAACAGAACTCCACCAAGAATTCTCCTGGGGTATTGGGAGTTGGAATTCCGTGGCAGTCATGTGACTTCCCTCACCTATTCTTGCATCTGATGTAATGGCTGGAGTTCCCATCTCTTTGACGACATGAATAGTGATTAATGGAATTAGTCTCTGCTTTTCATTCACATAAAGCCTGGGAGAATTCAATTCAGGGGTGTCTGCTTTCTTCAAAGCTCTCTCCCTTTTAGAGGTAAAATCCCTAGATAAATAAACCACCCACAAAAAAAAGGGTTTTTTCCCCTTGGCTATTTCCAAAGAGAGATAAGCTAAATGAATTTTGCATAATAGCCTCCATGTCATTTCTAAAACAAATATGTTTTTTTCAAAAACCTCTTAATTCTATGATAATCTCTTGTAATTTGTGTTTGCTGTATTATTTAAGATTCTTCAAGTTTGCTTTGTAAAATAAGAGAGGTAAATAAGAAGTAATGAAACTAAACACAGAAGCAAGTAGCTTATGAGATCAGGTGAGCAGAGCCATGTTTGTGTCTGCCAAACGGACGGGACAAACGGGAAACAAACACGTGCGTCCATGTCAAATTAGACACAAGGTTGTTGAGTTTTGGTTCGTTTGTCTTGGCGTGTGCGTGTGTGTGTGTGTGTGTGTGTGTGTGTGTGTGTGTGTGTGTGTGTGGAGGGGGTTGTTTTGAGACAAGCTCTAAGGTTTCATGGAGCCCAAGCTATCCTGGAGCTGGCTCTACAGCTGAGGCTGACCTTGAACTTCTGATTCTTCTGTCTTCCCCTTTCAAGTGCTGGGATGACAGGCATAAACCACCACCACACCTGGTTTAGAGACAAGATTTTAAAAATATATATATGTCATGAAACCAGCATGATAGCCCATGCCTTTAATCTGAGCCCTCAAAGAGACCAAGGTCAGAGGATCACCATGAGTTCAAGTCCAGCCTGGGCTTTCCAGGTCAGTCTGGACTAGAATAAGAACCTGTCTCAAAAAAAAAAATCTGGGGGCTAGAAAGATGGCTCAGCAATTGAGGCGCTTGCCTGCAATACCTAACAACCCGGGTTCCATGCCCCAGTATTCACGTACAGCCAGATGTGCACAGTGGCGCACACATCTGGAGTTTATTTGCAGCTGCTGGAAGCCCTGGTGCGATCTCTCTCTCTCTCTCTCTCTCTCTCTCTCTCTCTCTCTCTCTCTCTCTCTCTCTCTCTCTCTCTCTCTGGCTCTCTCACTTGTTGGCTCACTCTCTCGCTCTCTGCTTGCAAATAAATTAAAAATATATTTAAAAAAAGAATCACCGAGTGACTCTTATGTTCTGCTCAGCAGCAGGAACAGGTGATGTCTGTCTTCACCTCCTCTAAAAGGAGTAGTCCAAGTTGGAAGAAAACCCCCACAAGGACCTACTTAATCTTCTGCTTCGTGTGTTCCATGGAATTTGCTCCATCCCCTCGGCTTCCTTACAATGAAGATCCAGTGGGTATTTGCCACGAGCCAGTCTTGTCATGGAATACGACTCTGAGGAAAACAGATGAGGTCGGGCTGGCAGGATGGAGGAGACAGCCCACCAAGGACAAGTTCACCTGTGATGGAAAGGAGTGGCCAGGAGTGAGGACGTGGACTAGCGCTGACTTTGGAGAACAGTGAGCAGTTCCCTGTCAACAGCAGATTCGCCACCAGCAACACTGATTTCCAGACCTCTGACTTTTCTAGAGAAAGTGGACATCTGTAATACATACGTAAAATGCCCAACTCTTCCTGTTAACAACTCATTCACATGTTTACAAAACACTAGGAGAAAGAAAAATGTCAGTAGGTCTAATTTAACCCCTTTGCCATTTTACCATATCTGAATTTAAAAACAAAAAAAAAAAAAAAAAACTAGCTTCTCACCTCAGCTCTGGGGTAAGAGGTGGGAGACAGGGAGGGGGAAGGGGGACTGAGGTAGAGGATCACTGTGAGTTTGAGGTCAGCCTGGGCTACAGAGTGAATTTCAGGTCAGCCTGGGTTAGAATGAGACCCTACCTCGACAAAACAAAACAAATCTCTGGTAATCTCAAAATGATGTCAGCAAAAAAATATAAATGGTTCACAGATCTAAATGAAGACGTAATAATTTAGCAAGAAGTTGAAAGATGAGAATTTCAGGCAAATGGTGTCCATATAAAATAATAAAAGCACCAATAAAAGTTCACATAAAAGCTCTATTTCTCAATAGTACTGATGAGCTTGAATATTAATAGATGTCTAGTATTTCATTTTTGGGGGGATTAAGGGCATGCATCAGCACTAGGGGACATTTGGGGCTGGCGAGCCAAAAAGTTCAGGCATAGGAGCCCTGCCCTTGGTGCCTGGGAGCAGATCTCATTGAGAGTAAATCAAGTTGGATAGGCTGCACCCTGCACTCAGCAATGGGTCAATCTCCTCTGTGAGTTCTAGGCCACCTTGGGCTAGGTGGAGACCCAGCTCCCCCCCCCACACACAAATTCACAATAGAAAACATCACCAATAGACTCATGTAGGAGAAAGACTTTCAGGGATGGAAGACAAGGCTAGTGAAATTATATATCAAAACATCAACAACAAAAATATATGTTTATGAGCATGACAGAAATGTCCCAGAACTCTGGCATGAAAAATACAAAAACTCCTAAACGGGGCGTGGTGGCACATGCCTTTAATCCCAGCACCAGGAGGCAGAGGTAGGAGGATCGTTATGAGTTTGAGGCCACTTTGAGACTACAGAGTGAATTCCAGGTCAGCCTGGGCTAAAGGGAGACCCTACCTCGAAAGAAAACAAAACAAACCAACAAAATACTCCTAAGAATCTACAAAGTACAAGAAGCAGCTGAGGCAAAAGTTAAGTATAGAGGATCTATTCAATGAAATTATTATAGCAAAAGATGTCCCCAATTTAAGGAGTAATTGAGAATCCAGACACAGGTCATTTATAACCCCAAATAGACATGACCAGAAAAGAACCCTTCCCCTGTATTATAACCAAGATGTCAAACCAACAAAGCAAGGAAACATTGAAATCTCTAAGGAAGTAATGTCAACTCACCTACAAAGGCCAACACATCAGAATAACATCAGCTTTCCTCTCATCAGCAGCCCTAAAAGCCGAGAAATCACAAGAAGATGCACTTCAAACTCTGAGAGTAATTCACTGCAATCCAAGACTGTTGGATGCAGCCAAACGTCTTTTAAAATTGATAGAGAAATAAAAGCATTTCAAGAACAACACAAGGCAGTTCATGGCCACCAACGACAGAAGATTCTCAAAGTAACATTGTGCACAAAGGAGGAAGAGAGAGGGTAAGAGAACAGGAAAGAATAAAATAACAGTAGACAAGGGCTGGAGAGATGGTTCAACAGTTAAAAATGCTTACAAAACCTGCCGGTGCTGGTTCGATTCCCTAGTACCCATGTGAAACCAGAGGCACAATGTGGTGCATGAGTCTGAAATTCATGTGCAGTGGCAAGAAGCCCTGTCATGCTTGCTCTCTCTCTCTCTCTCTTTCTCTCTCTCTCTCTCTCATCTTTATCTTAAGTAAATAATTTTTAAAGAGCAGTAGACAGAAATCATAAAGATCAAGGCAGAAATTAATGAAATGAAGATGAAACGAACAAGTAGAATCCATCAAAGAGCTGATTCTTTGAAAAAAAAATCTCAGACTCCCAGCCAATCTAACAAAAAGAGCACAAAAAACCCCAAACGAATAAAGTGAGAAGTGAAAAGTTAGAATCAATCCCAATGAAACCCAGATGATTTTTAAGGAATACTTTGGAAACTTATATTCCCCCCAAGTGAAAAAAATTAGAGGAAATGGACAAATTTCTGAACAAATATGACCAAAATCAGAAGGATATAACCCTTTGTTTGGTTGGGTTCTTTGTTGCAGCAACGAGAGAAGTTAACTACAGCACCCAGGCTGGCCTTGAACTCACCATGTAGCCCAGACTGGCCTCCAGCCTGTCCTAATCTTCCTGCCTCAGCTTCTTCAATGCTGGGCGACAGGCATAATGAACACTTGTGACTCTATTACGGTTTTTATAGCCATTCTGCCTGGGAGGAGATGGAATTTCAAAAGTTTTGATTTGAATTTCCCTGATGGCTAAGGGTGTTGCTAATGAATTGAATTGAAACATACCCGTTATCAGCAATGAGATGATGGAGTGAAAGGGGCGCTTCACTCAGGAGGCTCAAAACTCATCAAAGCAGAAAATAAGGGGCAGGTGGAGATGTTTCTAATCATCATCCTCCAAGGTTCAGGGACCATTCCGGAAGGATGCAGAAGTCATAAGATGGGAAGGGCGACATACACAAGGCCCTGAGTTCCATCCCCAGTTCCTGAAAAATAGGGGGGGAAAAGTAGGATTCAGGTCATTGCTCTCAACCAAGCTGTTGGAGCAGGCCTGGAATTTCATCACTTGGGAAGTAGAGGCAGGAAGATCAGGAGTTCAAGGACAGCCTCAGGTACATAGTTAAGTTCAAAGCTGGGCTACATGAAACCCTGTCACATAAAACATAAACAAACAAACAAAATAGGCTGGAGTGTTCAGTGGTAGAGTGCTTCTGTGTGAGAGGCTGGCTTCAACTGTCAACACTGCCAACAAATAAGATAAAAATAAGAGTCATTAATACTCTTTAAATTATTTATTTATTTATTTATTTGCGTGCCGAGAGGCAGAGAGAGAGAGAGAGAGAGAGAGAGAGAGAGAGAGAGAGAGAGAGAGAGAGAGAGAATGGGCATACCCAGGCCTCCAGCCACTGCAAATGAACTCCAGATGCATGTACCACTGTGCATCTGGCTTTATATGGGTCCTGGGGAATCAAACCTGGGTCATTAGGCTTTACAGACAAGTGTTTTAACCACTGAGCCATCTCTCCAGACTGAGTTATTAATACTCTTTTTAAAATTTATTGTGTGTGTGAGAGGGGGGAGCATGTGTGTCACAGTGCACATGTAGAGGTCAGTTAGGGGGGGACTTCTGGTAGCCTCAATCTAATCTAGAAACTTCCTTACAGAAAGGTGCCTAGAGATTAGTTAATTGTAAAGCTCATCCAGCTGTCAATCACAGTTAACGATCACAGTGCCTGGAAAAGTGATCTGTCTGGACATCCTCCCTCAAAAAAGGGGTAAAATCACTTAAAACTCTCTGGGCTTGTTTGCTTAGAGATAAGAATAAAAAGTCACTTCCCCGACTGTGATATTAATTAGTACAAGTAAAGTGTTTTGGAAATGCAAAACGTGGTTAATTTTTAAAGGGTAAAACATAAATGTGAAATTCTTTGAAATTTTATCACACTGTAGAGGAAATGTAACTTTTAATGTTTCTCTGCAGGAAAGTATCAGGGTGATTGTGGTAACACTCATCTCTCAGAGGCCTGAGTTCATTAAGAACAGGGCTGAGAAAAGCCTTAGCAGATGAGGCCAGCCTTCCAAAGTGCAGGAAGAAAAGAAAGAAATAAGCCAGGAATTTTATAGGACTACTTTTTCTATGAGTTTCCCTCAATCAAATGAATTTGTTTCCAGTTTCGAAAGATTTTCACAGCTCTAATATGGACTTAATAGCACTCAGATTGTCTCTTTGTCACTAAGGGGCTTTCTGCTGAGTATTAACTGCTCATTTCACTGGTGGAAGTGAAAGCCCCCAAGTCCCCAAATCAATGTAATGTGTCTTATGAGCTGGTTTATATCAGTGAGGTGTTTTAAAATAATGATTTGCTTAAAGAACTATCTAGTTTTTCAAAATGGAAGTGTTATCTGTTTGACCAATAAAATTCACAGAGAAATTGCTAACAGAGAAGATGGTTCACAGTGAAATAAATGTGGATCATGGACAAAGGGTTGATAGCTTATTCTTATTTTGTAAAGAATAATAAATTTGGGGCTGGAGAAATGACTCAGTGGTTAAAGGCGCTTGTTGCAAAGCCTGAAGGCCTGGGTTTGATTCCCCAGTACCCACTTAAAACCAGATGGGCAAATGGCCCATGGGCCAATGTATGCAGAGTTTGTTTGCAGTGACAAGAGGCCCTGGCACACCATACCATATTCTCTCTCTCTCTCTGCTTCTCTCTCAAATAAATAAAAAATATTTTTAAATAGAATGAGAAATTTTTATTTATTTATTTTGATAACAATCCTTTGAAGATCCCTTGTGGAATAGATGAAGGACATTCTCCCCATGGGTGAGGAGGAAATTGGAGCACTTGGGTGTGGTGACTGACTTTTCCTGAGTTTGTGATGAAAGTTATTAAAAAGTCAAAATTAGAATCCAGGTCGGAGTTCCCCACCCCACTCTCCTTGCTCCAATACCCAGGCTTCATTCCAGACAGTCTCACTTCACTCTTTCCTGTTTGGTCTCTGAGGAATTCAGCCCCTCCCTCTCCTATTTCCTTTGACTTTCGAGAGGCAGGATTATTTATCAAAGTCCTCCCTCTAGACATCTGCAGATGCCAGCCATGTTCAGATTTTACATAAAGGACAGGCAGGTGACGTGGATATTTTCGTGGGTTGGTTGGAGGGATTTGAGTGGCCAGGACCAGGTGGCGATGAGAAAAGCTGAAAATGGGTCCCGGGTGACAAGCATGGAGAAAAGAAAATAGGAAGAAGACCTAGAAAAGGAAGCATTAAGGAAAATAGGAGGTGTTGTACAGTGATTGAGAATAGAGCGGGAAATCAGACTCAAATTGCCGGGAAGAGGTTGAAAGAGGAAGTTTTCCCATCCTGGCTCTGATCAGAAGGACAGCATCACGGTGATGAAGATTATGACGATGCTGATGATGGATTTAGGGCGTTTGAATGCAGTCCTGCCATAGGGCAAAGGGAAGGGACTGTCTCACAGAAAAGAAAATAGAATTAATCTTAAGATATTTTCCTGAACACAACATATCTGATAGAGGTCATCAATGTAAACTGTTGAGTTTTTTTCTATGCTAAATCTTTGAAATCTGAGATGTATTTTACTATGACAGAACATCTAAATTTGAACCTGTGACTTCTGTATTCAGTGATAGGTCTGGACAACCGAAGCAAAACTGTAGGAGAGGATGAGAAGATAAAGTGTTTGCTTACAAGTATGAGGATCTGAGTTTGAACTGCCAGCACCCATATCTGCCAGGCCTATAATCTTAGCCCTCAGGAGACAAAGACGGGGGACCCCCCTCCCCCCAAGCAAGCCAGCTAGCTAGCTAAACTAGCTGAATCCAATAGCAGGTTCTGAGTTCAAGGGAGAGATCCCATCTCAGTTAATAAAGTGGCAAGCAGTTGAGGAAGTCTCCTGACGTCAAGGACACACACACACACACACTCCTATACAGGGAAAGAATGGGCTGAAAGATCTGGCAAAATTAATGCTACTCTAAAGAGAGGCACAGGGCTGGAGAGGTAGCTCAGTGGTTAAGTGCTCTTCCTACACAAGCATGAGGGCCTGAGAGGGCCTGGTACTGCAGAATTCACTCTCCAGATCCACGTAAACAGCTGAGCATGGCCACAGGCCCCACAGTCCCAGTACCACAGGGAACAGGGACCCTAGGTGCCCCTCCATGCTAAAACTGGAGGCAGACAACAAAGGCAGCCAGAGGAGGCATGTGGCTTCCTTCCAGGAAAAGACCAGTCACACTGTCTCACAGCCGATCTGAGGATCTTTTAGCCTTTGTCTGATTGGCACAGGCAGAGAGAACAATTAGATACTTTCTCTCCAAGGTATACTAAATAAACCCATTTTCCTTTACCAATTTCTCCTTTCTAATTGATTTTGAACCTGAGTGTCTGGTACCAGAGATGTTATTGGCCCACTGAGAATAACTTGCCTTTAACACTGAACCCCACTTGAGTGGGGTACACAAAAGCTTGGGTGCATACTGAATTCTCTGCAACAGAGTCCCTGGAGAAAGGCTAAATTGAGATTACTGATGAAATTCACAGACAAAAGAAAAAAACCTAAAATATTTTCAGCATTAAAAATAAAATATGGGCTAGAGAGATGGCTCAGCAGTTAAAGACACTTGCTGGCAAGGCCTGCTGGCCTGGGTTTGATTCCCCAGTACCCACATAAAGCCAGATGCACAAAGTTGTACATGCACCTAGAATTCATTTGCAGTGGCAAGAGGCCCTAACAAGTCCAGACACACACATTCATTCTCTCAAGTAAATAAATAAAAAAACTTTGAAAGCCAGGCATGGTAATACACACCTTTAGTCCCAGAGGTTGAAGTAGGAGGACCATCATGAGTTCCAGGCCAGTCTGGGGCTAAAGAGTGAGTTCCAAGTTAGCTTGGGCTAACGTAGGATCCTGCATCAAAAAGGCGAAAAATAATACTAGTTAAATAAAATATGAGCCAGATATGACAGGCTCAGAGGACTTTGGAGTTGGTAATCTCAGGATTACAGTGAGTTCAAGCCTGGGCTACATAGTGAGTTCTAGGCCAACCTGAGCTACATGAGACCCTGTCTTGAAAAATAGCACATGCAAAAGTAAAAACAAGACAAAAATACAGTATGAATATCTTAACACAAAAGTAGAGGGAAGAACTGGGGGCTCAGAGGTTAAAGGCGCTTGCTTGCAAAGCCTGACAGCTTAGGTTTTGATTCCCCAGTGCCCATGTCAAGCCAGATGCACAAAGTGGTGCATGCATCTGAAGTTCTTTTGCAGAGACAGGAGGTTCTAGTGCACTAATACTGTCTCTCTCTGTCTCAAATAATAAACAAACAGACAAACAAATAAATAAATAAAATTTTGAAAAGCAGATATTGAACCTTTCCCCTTTCTTTGTCTACCATGTATCTGCTAGAAAACGGAGTTTTTTGGCTCTTTGTCCTCTTTCTAAATCTGGCTGATGGCTTCTCTACAGTGTTGTTCTACTTGTTCTCACATCCCCGTATTTCCTGCAAACTGGTTTTTATTACTGAAGTCCCTGAGATTCTAATTAGAAAAGGGGTTTTCATCTCTGGCTCCATCTGGGAAACATTTGGGAGCATTCACAGTCATTGATGTCTGATTCCAGAAACTTCTGTGTTAACTGGTGTGAGGTGTCCTCTGCCTTTCAGGATTTAAAAAAACTTTTTATTGACAACCTCCATTCCATGATCGTAATCCCTCCCACCCTCGCTTGTCCCCTCCCAAATCCCTCCTCCACTGAATCTCTTCTTTCCGATTAGTCTCTCTTCTATTCTGATGTCATTATATTCTTCCTCCTATTATGTAGGTCTTGTATGCATAGTGTTTATATCAGCCACAATGAGGTCATGAATGTCATCACCACTTGGTGTCTGGAAGACAGCATTGCAAGCACTCCTTTGCTTCCTTTGGCTCTTACATTTTTCCCACTATCTCTTCTTTCTCTAGTGGTCCCTGAGCTTTAGAGGGGGTGAACGAGATGTCTCAGTGCTGAACACTCCACTGTCGCTTCTCAGCACTTTGATGAGTTTTGAGGCACTCCAGTGGTCACTGTCATCTGACAAGAGAAAGCTTCTGGAGGTTTCTTTGAATCACACTGTAGCGGGTGAACTGGGGATTAGAATTTAGATAACACCCATCAAAAATTCCAATACACCCCAAAATTTAAGGAGTACCCGAATTCTTGTCTACAAAGTTAAAGAATTAAAATCATAGACAACAAGATAGTAAGGTATAGTGGGAGACGTTATTTAAGGGAACATGGGGAGTTACAGAGTTCTCCAGCCACCAGTGTGGGGAGAACACGTGGGAGAGGTTTTAAAAACAAAATCTATGCTGTTCAGCCAAAGAAGCAGAAGAAAGAAAGATATCAGAGGGCCCCCATCATGAGAAGGAAAGGTTTATATGGGAAAGAATCCTAAGCCCCTGCTCATTTTCCTTACCTGGAAAATGAAAGTCCCCCTTTTAGGATGCCATGTGGAAGAAAAAGAGATTGCCCTTTGTTTTAGGGAAGCTTTTAAAACTTCCACTAGGTAAGTCAGAGAGACAGCTGATTGGCCTATACCTGAACAATCAGTTTTTGCATCTAGGTTTGGGCTCTGGCTAGAGACACCTCCCACCCAAGGGGAGGGGGTCTATGGAGCTTTCCTGAACTGTCACAATTTGTCCCCAATAAACTCATGTGTCCTGAATGCTAGGTCCCCAACTGTGGTAATTTGACTGAATGTCCGCCAGTAGATTCAAAAGTGTATTAAAGATTTGTTGGCTGGAGGAAGTGTCACCTTGGCCTGGCCTCCTAAGGCATTTCTGAGGTAAATGTAAAATTCCAGCAATATGCACATAAAGAGCAGTCCAAGCTCAAGTCTGGAGTTCCTGCTGTTTGGTAGTTAGATTGTGCTTTCTTGAGTTGCTGGTGCTGGGTCTCTCTCTCTCTCTCTCTCTCTCTCTCTCTCTCTCTCTCTCTCTCTCTCTCTCTCTCTCTCTCTCCTTAGATCTGTGAAAGGGTGGGGCCAGCCTCTTTCTCCATTCTGAAACTTTTCCTGGATCTGTTACTTTAATAAATAATTTCCTCCCAAAACTGTGCCTAGTGTGGAGATTCATTCCAGTGGTGTGTGGCTGACTACGACAGATTTGGTATCAAGAGTGAGGTGATTGCTGAGGTGAATCTGACCATGTGGATTTTGGTCTTCCAGAACTCGTGTGCTGGAGGAATGGACATGGACTTGGTACTTGCAACTGAAGATGCCTTCCAGAG
>PVHP010042790.1:0-14815 GCA_004024765.1 Zapus hudsonius
CACACACACACACACACTATATACACATCCCACATGAATAATAAAAAAAGTCAACCCGGCTGTCTCCAAGCCTACACTCAGTGACATGAATAAAGCTGGTAGCTCTGTACAAATATTGGTTCATTTAGTCAATGAACATTTATTACAGTCCTACTCTGTGCCAAACCCTGTTCTCGACTTCCTAGATATGGATGTGATGGGGCATGGCTTCAGCCTCACCTCCAGGCAGTGCCGAGGTGGATCTGGGACATATGGAGGCTCTGATTCCACGATCTCTTGGCGAGACTGATGGGGAGCCAGGCGTGGTGACGCATGCCTTTAATCCCAGCACTCGGGAGGCAGAGGTAGGAGGATCACCATAAGTTCAAGGCCACCCTGAGACTACAGAGTGAATTCCAGGTCAGCCTGGGCTAGAGCGAGACCCTACCTTGAAAAACCAAAAAAAAAAAAGACTGATGGGGAGTCTTTGACTGGCCCCCCGCTTCCCCTCCCCATGTACTTGAATGTGCTCTTGGGGAAGACCAAGGAGGAGGCTGCCCTCTCAGCCCAGCTCTGACTCATTGCCCACACCTGCAGTGGCCTGCGGCAGACACAAGCAAACACACTGGAAATAGACAGGGAGGGACAGGAGGTAGCACCTGCAGGCTGGGCTCTTGTCCCCACCCTCCCTGCCAGGAAGCAGAGAAGCCACACGGAACGGAGCCCACCTGAGCCTGCCCGGCTTCCCTATGCGGCAGCAGAGGAGGCTCCCAGCCCACTAGAAGCTGTCCCAGGAACAGTGGAGATTACAGTAAAAATCACTACAAAGTCTCACTTCCCACAACGGTGCTTGGGGGTTCCTGAGCACTTGAGCCAGGCCCTGCCTAAAAGCATGTTTTGCTTATCTTGACTTATTCATGACTCCCTGGAAGTCAGGCTGTGAGTAAGCCCATTTCACAGATGAGGAACTGGAGAGAAGCGAAGGGACTTTGCCCAAGACCTTGCACAGCCTCTGTATTAGCAGATACGGGACTGTCCCAGGCTCCCCACCCATCCCAGCCTCCTCACTCATCCCAGGTCCCAGCTTTGTTCCTCTTTCCCACCAAGGCCCTCTTTGTCCAGAGCAGGTCTCCCTTCTAACCTCCCAAGAAAACAGAAATCCAGCTATTATCCTCCTGTCCTCCCTGCCCCAGGTGATCATGTTACCTTCCTGCCTAAAACTCACCATGCCCCCCCCCCCCCCGTTGCCCTCAAGATAAAGTGTCTTCTAGGCCTGGCATGCCTTGGGTCCTGCTCACACCTTCAGCCTTATCCCTCATGAATCTCTGCTTGGACAAGTCCGGACTCCTCCGGGCCTGGATTTCTGGGCAGGGTTGATGTCACCTCCACGTGCTGATGAGGAGGAAGGAGACTCTGCATATCTGATGTGCCCACAGGGGACTTGGAGTTTGCTCAGAGTCAGAGGATATAGTCGGCCACATAGAGGTCCAGGCTTCATGGTGGGTCAGTCTACAACTCATCAAGAGACTCTGAGAAGTCAGGTGGTATGGCAGGCAGACACTTGCAATCCCAACACTGAGATAGGCTACACAGTAAGATCCTGTCAAGAAAGAAATTCTAGCCAGGCGTGGTAGAGCATGACTTTAATCCCAGCACTCTGGAGGCAGAGGTAGGAGGATCACCCTGGTTCAAGGCTACCTGAGACTACGTAGCAAATTCCAGGTCAGCCTGGGCTAGAGCGAGACTGACCCTGCCTCGGGAGAAGAAAGAAAGAAATTCTGAAAAAATTAAGGGCAACACTGGCTGGAATTAGGGCCAAGGATGGAGGAAAAGCAAATAAAATCAACTTTCACAGAGAGTTGCTTTCCATTTTTTTTTATTTTTTAGCAGAGAAATACAGAGAAAGAGAGAGAGAGAGAGAGAGAGAGAGAGAGAGAGAGAGAGAGAGAGAGAGAGGAGAGAGAGAGCGCACCAGGGCCACCACCTTGTGGGTCTGGCATATGTGGGTCCTGGGGAATTGAACCCAGGGCCTTAGGCACTGGAGGCAAGTGCCTTAACCTCTGAGCCATCTCTCCAGCCCTCCATTTTTTTTTAAATCTTAACCACAAACTATCAGATAAATGTACCCACTATAGAAAAATAAAAATCAAAGCCGAGCTGGTGGTGCACGCCTTTAATCCTAGCAAAGGTAGGAGGCAAAGGTAGGAGGATCGCCGTGAGTTTGAGGTCAGCCTGAGACTATATAGTGAATTCCAGGTCAGCCTGGGCTAGAGTGAGACCCTACCTCGAAAAACAAGAAAAAGGGGCTGGACAGATGGCTCAGTGGTTAAGGCACTTGCCTCCAGTGCCTAAGGCCCCGGGTTCAATTCCCCAGGACCCACATAAGCCAGACCTGCAAGGTGGTGGCCCTAGTGCCCTCTCTCTCTCTCTCTCTCTCTCTCTCTCTCTCTCTCTCTCTCTCTCTCTCTGCTTGAAAATGAATAAATAAAAATATTTTTTAAAAAAAGAAAGAAAAAGAACAACAGCAGCCTGGCGTGGTGGCGCATGCCTTTAATCGGGAGGCAGAGGTAAGAGGATCACCGTGAGCTCAAGGCCACCCTGAGACTACACAGTGAATTCCAGGTCAGCCTGGACTAGAGGGAGACCCTACCTCGAAAAACAAAAACAAAAAAGAACAACAGCAACGACAAATCAAGGCCAGGGGGTGAAAGTCCACTAATGGTGTCAGGGACAGGACTCAGCCACTGTCAGATGAGGTCCATGCTCATTCATCCCCTGTACCCACTGTCCCTGTCCTTGCTTAGGAGGGAAGGCGCTGGTGTACTGGCCACACAGGGAAGAGGGAGGTGGAGTGTGGAGGCCCAGCTGCAAGATGGCTCCAGAACCTCCAGGGAGATGTGAGGGAGGCCAGTGGGTGAAGACATTTGTCATGAGCAGACATTCCTGGCCTTGATCCTGAGAACTTCTCATCCAAACGCTGCCTCCTAGATGGGGGCACTGCCCAGGTCTCCATGGTGCAGAGGGCAGTGAGTGGCTGGAAGAGGGGTCAGGGGAGAAGGAAGGAGGCCAGGCTGGGCAGCTGCCCCATCCATCCTCTGACCAGGCCCCACCCCTGGCTTGGCCTCCAGGTGGGAGTGACAGCCTGGGGACCTGTGCTGATGGCCCTGCCCCTTGGCCACCGCAGAGCTCTGGGCTTCACAGCTGTGATGTCAGAGGCCCTTCCTTCCTCCAACATCTGCTCAAAGGTCACCTATTTTAAACCCTCTCACCCCACCCTGGCCTTCCCCGCAAAGAGGATTTGAACAGTTTAGTTCAAGATCCAAACAGCTTTCTCTTTTGCTGTCCACCATCTTCAGTTCCAAACTCTTCCAGAAGTCACAGACTATGGGCCCCCTCTTCCAGAAGCCACAGGCTATTAGACCCCTGTCTTCCAGAAGCCACAGGCTATGGGACCCCCTCTTCCAGAAGCCACAGGCTATGGGACCCCCTCTTCCAGAAGGGGTATGCTAGGTGCTCACCTAAGGGGTGTGCCAGGTGCTCAGCTAAGGTCCCAGGAGAGGTTCCTACTATCTTGGAGCTTTTTTTTTATTATTATTATTATTTTTTTGTCTTGGAGCTTTTGTGTTGTTTGTTTCTTTGCTGGGATACTCCCTGTTTGCCTTTTTAAAAATGTGGTGGCTCACACCTGTAACCCCAGCACTCCGGAAGCTGAGGCAGGAGAATTGCCAAGAGCTCAAGACCAGCCTAGGCTACATAGCAAGTACCAAGCCAACCTACATGGTGAGAACCTGTCAAAAAAAAAAAAAAAAAAAAAAAAAAAAAAAAAAAAAAAAAAAAAAAAAAAAAATGGTGCAAGCATCTGGCATTTGTTTGCAGTGGCAAGAAATCCTACTGTGCACACACACACACACTCAAAAAAAGGGGCGGGGGCTGGAGAGATGGCTCAGCAATTAAAGGCACTTGCCTGCAAAGCTTAACGACCAGGGTCCCCAATACCCACATAAAGCCAGATGCACCAAGTTGCACATGCATCTGGAGTCTGCAGTGGCTGGAAGCCCTGGGAGCCCATTCTGTCTGTCTGTCTATCTGTCTGTCTGTCTGTCTGTCTGTCTGTCTTCTCTCTTGTGGGACCCTGCTAACCTACTGGTCTCAATCTCAAATAAGGATGAGATTATCAGTGTTTCAGGCCAGTCTCAACTTTCCTTTAACCCTATATCCTCTGTGCCTCTTAGCAGGGTCCCACACACTCACTCTGCTTGTAAATAAAATTATTTTTTGAAAAAGAAAGAAAATAAAAGAAATATAGATTTCCTGGGCCCCTGAGGCCAGAAACAGTCTTTCGGCAAACCCTCCAAGTAATTCAGCCATACCTCAAGCAGCAGAGCCATGGGGCAGGAGGTGAAGGGAGAGAGCCTGGGAAGATGGCTCAGCAGTTAAAGGCGCTTGCTTGCAAAGCCTGCCCGCCCATGTCCAATTACCCAATATTCACATAAACCCAGATGCACAAAGTGGCACATTGATCTGGAATTTGTTTGCAGTGACTAGAGGCCCTGGTGTATCCATCCTCTTGATCTCTCTCTCCCTCCCTCTCTTTCCTATCAAATAAATAAATAAATACATTATATACATATATGAAAACTGTCAGTAAAAGTTTAAAACCTAACCAAGGGCTGGGGTGTAGATCAGGAGTAGAGTGCTTGTCTAGCATGTATAAGGCCCTAGGTTCAATGTCTGGCACTCCAAAAACAAATATCTGGCTTTCAGTGAGTTCTGGGAAACTGAACCCAGGTAGGCAGGCAGGCAGGCAGGCAGGCATTGCAAGAAAGTGCCTTTAACTGCTAAGCCATTTCTCCAGCTCCTGTTTTCTGCTTCCATATCCCCCCCCACCCTAGGTAGGGTCTCACCCTAGTCCAGGCTGACCTGGAATCCCTCTGTCGTCCCAGGCTGCCCTCAAACTCATGGGGATCCTCCTACTTTTGTCTCCCAAGTGCTGGGGCTAAAGGTGTGCACAACCATGTCTAGCTAGTTTGTTTTGAGACAGGGTCTCATATATCTCAGGCTGGCCTTGAACTCACTATGTAGCCAAGGATAATCTTGAATTCCTGCTCCTCCTGTAGCCACTTTCCAAATACTAGGATTACAGGCATGTGCCATCATATCCAGTTGGTATGGTTTGAATGTAAAATGTTCCCCATAGGGCTGGAGAGATGACTCAGCGGTTAAGGCACTTGCCTCCAGTGCCTAAGGCCCCGGGTTCAATAAAAAATGTTCCCCATAGTATCGTGGGGGCGGGTAAAATATTTTTTTTAATTTAATTGCAAGGATGGGGAGAGAGAGAGAATAGGCATGCCAGGGCCTCCTTCCACTGCAAAGGAACTCGAGATACATGCGCCACTTTGTGCATCTGGCTTTACATGAGTATCAGGGAATTGAACCCAAGCTGTCAGGCTTTATAAGCAAGTGCCTTTAACCACTGAGCCATCTCCCCAGCTTGCATCATGTGGTTTTTTTTTTGTTTTGTTTTTTGTTTTTGTTTTTTGAGGTAGGGTCTCTCTCTAGTCCAGGCTGACCTGGAATTCACTCCGTAGTCTCAGGGTGGCCTTGAACTCATGGCAATCCTCCTATGTCTGCCTCCTGAGTGCTGGGATTAAAGGCGTGCTCCACCACGCCCTGCTCATCATGTGTTTTGATACTTGGTCCCCACCAGCAATTTGGGAAGGTTGTGGAGCCTTTGGGAGGTGGAGCCTTGCTGGGGACAGGCCTTGAGGTTTAGTAGCTCAGCTCACTGGGTGTTGAGAGCTATTTCTCTTGCCGCTCCCTCCTGCTGCTGTGACAAAATGTGATGCCTTGGCTTTCTACTCTGCCATGATGAAACTTCTCCTGGAAACTATAAACCAAACTAAACCCTTTCCTTCAGCAATGGGAAGGTAACTGCCCCATCAGTTTCTCTATTGCTGATGGGCCAGCCCAGAGCTTCATGCACGCTAGTCACACACTCTACTGCGCAAATACTATTACTTAGTTGTAGATCTCCAACAGCCCCTCCCAAGCCCAGCTCCTCCCCTGGCTGGGGACTTTGGTTAATGCAAGAAGCCCATTTCCCTATCTATTAAGGTGCTTCCTTTCCCTGGTTTGTCCCTCCCCACAGCTGCAGGAAGGAAGTCCCTGTGTCCCAGGTTAGACCCATTTTGAAGACCATCTGCAGAGCTGTGTAGTGAGATTGCAGTTGTGAGGAAGGGCCCAGAAGAAGAAGGTGCAGAGAGCTACCTGCCCCAGCTGAGCCCCTCAGGCAGAAGCCCTGGACAAGGCCCTGGCACCCCACTCCTCCTGAACTATACAAGAGCAAAGTCTTGTCTGCCCAACCCCCCCTCCCACCAGTCCAGGTTTCCAGACGCTGGGTCTCTGACTCATGAAAGTAACGCCATCCAAGACCAACCAGTCTATTAGAAGCTAGTGTAGATAGATAAATAGATAGATAGATAGATAGATAGATAGATAGATAGATAGATAGATAGATGGATGATAGATAGATAGATAGATAGATAGATAGATAGATAGATAGATAGATAGATAATAGATAAAAGCAGGGGTTCCCTTCAGGGATCATTTGTAATAATAATAACAATAAATGAGCTGAGAAGATAGTTCAGTCAGTAACTTGCCTTACAAACATGAGACCCGAGTTTGGCCCCCAGAACCCTGTGGGCCACATGGAGGGAAGGTGAGCAGGAGTGAAAGAAGAGCCAAGCTCAGAGCCTGGACTGGTTTCTGTGGGAAGGACCGGGCAAGCCAGTGAGAACCCTGTCTCAGAACAGGTGACAGTGCCTGAGGAAGCACACTTCAGGTCGTCCTCTGGGTTCCACACATAAACAAGAATACTGATAATAGTGACCGGATCCCGAGCACCAATATGTGCCCGCACTAGATTTCTTTCCTTTCTCAATACCTACTGCGGTCCTGCTCAATGCTGGCTATTGCTCTCAGCCTGGGACAGGCAAGGATGCTGCCCTCCTAGAGCTGATGTCGCATCAGAGTCCCCCGGAGGTGGGCATCTACAGCCCTAGCGGGTCCATTTTGTGTGAGCCAGTGACTCCCTATGTAGTTCAGGCTCGCCTCCAACATTTGATCCTCCTGCTACATAGCTCTCAATTGCTGCGGTTACAGGAGTGCCCTACTGGACCAAGCCTCTGGTTAATCCTTGGATAAGGATACTGAGGCCCAGACACTTGCCACAGGCACTAGCAGTTGAGGGCTGAGTCAGGACTTGAACCCCAAACCCTGGGCCAGGACATCCATCGGCTTAGGAAACTACAGGACAGCCAGGAGAATAGCATGAGGAGAGACAGCACCTGGGAACAGAAGGCCTGGAGCCTGAGGGCAGGGCACACGGTTCCCTCTGCTTTCCAGATGCCCAGGGTGGGTGACTGAAGGGTGGAGTCGGGGGCTGGGGCTGACAGCCAGCGAGGGACACTTGAGGAACTCTTGTCATTCCTTGTTTGGAATTTCCTTTTTGACGTAAGAGTCATGATGAGTCAGGGTCTCAGCACTTGTTTAGATTTCCCAACCTGCGAGGAAGATTGCACACGCTGCTTGCTGTCTCATGCCAGGATGTCTTCAGCAGCGTGATTCCCCTGCCCTGAGCCCCGCCAGAAATATTTTTTTATTTATTTGAGAGAGAGAGAATATGGGCACACCAGGGTCTCCTGCTACTGCAACAAACTCCAGACACAGGCACCACCTTGTGTATCTGGCTTACGTGGGTACTGGAGAATCGAACCCAGGTCCTTGGGCTTTGCAGGCAAGCACCTTAACCACAGAGCAATCTTTCCAGGCTAGATTTTGATTTCTTTGATCACTATGTGCAGATAGTGATGAGGCAAAATTGGGTGATGGTTAAAAGTCCATCATGGCTCCAGCATCAACTCAGCTCCCGGTCAAGTTCTGCTGCTTTCTGGCTAGGTCACCTCAGGCAAGACAAGTTACCTGTCTGAGCCTGATGGGCTGGGGAGATAGATGGGTTGGTCAGTAAAATGCTAGCCTCGAAAGCCTGAAGACTTGAGTTCCATCCTTGACAAAGCTCAAGGGCCAACCAGATTGGCCTCTCCAGCTACAAACACCGAGACAGACCTTGTCTTAAACAGCTGGAAGGAGAAGACAACACCCCGAGATTGTAAGGTGGTACACACACACACACACACACACAGACACCACACTACACACACCAAACATACCACACACATCACACTACACACACACCACACACCACATACACACAGAGAAATAATGAAAAAAAAAAGTCAAGTGGAAAAACAGACCTGTGGCCATGCCCATTGTAAATGCATATTTATATTGATAACTCAATTATAATGCAAACAAATACTCAGGTGACCCGCTTCATCCTTCACAGGTGAACCTCCAGCATTGATACCCTCACTTAGCATTCATTTGGGAGGTGCTCACTTCACCTCACAGAGGCTTCAGTTCAAATATGGCCTCTTTAGGGGATCCCCTCCACTGGCTCTTCCAGTTAGGAACATCTTGTGGCCCATTTTTATTTTCTTCATAATAAGTTATTCCTGGGCTGGAGAGGTGGCTCAGTGGTTAAGTCATTTGCCTACAAAGCCTGATGACCTGAGTTTGATTCCCCAGTGCCCACATAGAACCAGATGCACAAAGTGGCACATGTATCTGGAATTTCGTTTGTGCCAGGTGTGGTGGTGAACACCTTAGTTCCAGCACTCTAGAGGCAGAGGTAGGAGGATCACTGTGAGTTTGAGGCCAGCCTGGGACTACAGAGTGAGTGCCAGGTCAGCCTGGGCTAGAGTAAGACCCTACCTCAAAAATAATGTTACTCTTTGTGCTGGGGAAAGGGCTCAGTGATATATGGCTTGCAAAACCTGCCTGCCATGCACAAAAAGGTGGTTGATGTGTTAGCTTTTGTGCATGGCAGGACAGGCGAGTATTCTAGAAACTGAGCCACATCCCCAGCTCCAGTCATACCACCACCATCCCTGGAACATGCAAACAACATACAAATAAATAATATTTTAACTGTAAAAAATATTTTAGCCGGGTGTGGTGGCTTACACCTTTAATCCCAGCACTTGGGAGGCAGAGGTAGGAGGATTGCCGTGAGTTCAAGGCCACCCTGAGACTACATAGTGAAGTCCAGGTCAGCCTGGGCTAGAGTGAGACCCTACCTAGAAAAACCAATATGTATATATATTTGTAATGGGGTGGAGAAGTATGGGCATGCCAGGGACTTTTGCCACTGCAAATGAACTCCAGATACAATGAACCACTTTGTGCATCTGTCTTTAAGTGGATACTGGTGAATTAAACCCAGGCCTTCAGGTTTTGCAAGCAAGTTCCTTTAACTGCTGAGCCATCTTGCCATCCATTATTTATTTATTTGTTTAAATTAATTGTTTATTTGCACGTGTGTGTGTTCACACATGTGCTCATTCGAATACCAGGATCTCTTGCCATTGCAAACAAATGTGAAATACATATGCTGCTTTTTGCAGTCTGGTGTTTGTGGGTGACCAGGGAATTGAATCTGGGCAGGCAGGCTTTGCAAGCGAGTGTTGTTTTAACTGCTGAGCCATCTCTCCAGTTCCTTTTAAGTTTTTATTGACAACCTTCAAACATAGACAATACACCATGATCCCAGTTCCCTCCATCACCCTCCTTTCTCTCTCCTGAATTCTCCTTCCACTCAGTCCCTTCTTTCCAACTAGTCTGTTGTGGTCAGCTTCTTAGTTGCTGCACAGAAAGAACCCAAACAAAATCCTGGCAGGGAAGATGATGGCACGAGCAGACGGGTGGATATCACCTCTGACACAGCACTGGAAACAGCGGCAGGAAGGTGTGCCAAACACTGGCAAGGGGAAGCTGGCTTATAACCCCCATAAGCCCGCCCCAACAACACAGCTCTAGTGAGGTTCTAATTCCCGAATTGCCATCAGCTGAGGATCGATCTATCAGAACACATTCATTTGTTTGTGGGGCACACCTGGATCAAACCATGACATAGTCTCTCTTCTATTGTAATGTCATCATTTTCCCTTCTGTAATAAAATTCTAAAAAATATTTTTATTATATTTATCTGAGAGAGAAAGAGAGAAGAGCGAAGAATATGGGCAAACCAGGACCTCTTGCCACTGTCAACTCCAGATGTGTTTGCCAGTTGATGCATCTGGTTTTACATGTGTGCTGGGAACTGAACCCCCCAAGCTCATTTTTTAAATAGTTGGCAAATATAATCGTCCATATATCTAGGGTATGGTTTGGCAATTCCTTACTTATATACAGTGTACAATGAGCAAATCAAGGGAATTACTTTTTCTTTCTCCTTAAACATTTGTATAGGGAAACTTAATGTTCCTCTCTTCTGGTCTTGGGGATTGTTTTCAGTGCTGGGGGATGGAACTTGGGCCTTTCTTTCACAAGCTAGGCAGGTGCTCTTCCCCGACTTACACTCTCAGCCTTGAGGTTATTACTGTTAACATTACAGGTGATATTGTTATCTATAATTATATATATATATATATATAATTAAAATTTTTTAAAATTTATTTATTTGAGAGGGGAGTGAGAGAGTGAGAATGGGTGTGCCGGGCCCTGCAAATGAATTCCAAACCCAGAATTCCATGCTGTACATCTGGCTTTTACAAGGGAACTGGGAATCAAATCCAGGCCTGCAGGCTTTGCAAGTAAGCGCCTTTAACCACTGAGCTGTCTCTTCAGCTCCTTTTTTATGTTTTTAATTCCTAAGTCCCTTACAAGTTCTGCTCCCATGAGTGGTCAGGACCCAGGGAAAGGGAGGGGAACCAGCCAGTGAAGGGAAGGGTCATTTCCACAACATTCCATTCACACACAGAGCTCAACAGATAAGCAGCAGCTATTGTGATGGGAGGTTAGCAGCATGGAGTGCAGAAGAATAGATGGGGAACGGTGGTGTCATTGGAAACAAATGCAGGCTCTCCAAACCCAGCGATGGCTTGCTTCATCAGAATCAGATCAAAAGTGGTGGTGATGGTGGTGGTGGAGGTGATGGTGGTGGTGGTGATGGTGATGATGGTGGTAATGGTGGTGGTGGAGGTGATGGTAGTTGTGGAGGTGATGGTAGTTGTGGAGGTGATGGTAATTGTGATGGTGGAGGTGATGGTGGTGGAGGTGATGGTGGTGGTAGTGGAGGGGATAGTGAGGGTGATGGTGGTGGTGGTGATGGTGATGATGGTAGTGGTGGTGATGGTAATGGTGGAGGTTATGGTAGTGATGGTGATGGTGGTGGTGGTGATGGAGGTGGTAGAGGTGATGGTGGGGGTAATGGTGGTTGTGGTGTGGCTGGAGCTGGAGGTGTGACTCTGGAATTCTTTCCTGTCATGCACAGAGCCCTGGGTGTGTTGCTGCAGTCCTGGAAGGAACCCCAGCCCTCAGGAAGTGGAGGCAGGAGGATAAGAAGTTCAAGGTCATCTGGCTACATAGTGAGTTTGAGGCCAGCCTGAGATACAGGAAACCCTGTCTCAGGGGGAAAAATTGCTTTGGGAAGGCCAGAACCATCATGGATGGAGGGAGGAGGAAGGTCAAGGGGTTGGGAACAGTTCAGCAACGGGTGAAGGGTTTACGTGTGGGCTTCCTCAGCCCCTCTGGTCTGTCAAGGAAGGAGGACGACTGCAACCCCGGAAAGCAGGTCTGGGGCTGCCAGATGTCCAGGCAGTGCTGGAGGACATCACCCAGACTTACCTTCCAGGGAGATGAGGGGCTGCTGCCCGGCGTCTCTGCCCCCTTGGCCTCCTCGTAGCAGTTTGTCTGTAAGTCATGTGCCGTCCCTGTCAGCTTCTTCTTCATGCTTTTCTTGCAGCTGACACAGGTCACTTGGCTCTTAAAGGTACACGCTCAGGGGCCCAGAAAATGAATACCAGGTCCTCCTTCCTGATCCCCTCGGTTTGCATCTAGACGGCTAAGTGGCAATCAGGCTTTTGATGTGTGTACTGGGGATTGAACTTGGGTCCACACAACCATTGAGCTATCTCCCAAACCCCAGAGTCACCACTCTGTTTATTTTGTGTGTGTGTGTGTGTGTGTGGGTGTGTGTGTGTGTGTGGTACACGCAACATGTGTGTGCAGATACGCATGCCCCATGCATGTACATACTGAGGACAAAGGAGAATGTCAGATGAGTGTTGGGTGTCCTCCTCTGTATCCCTCATCCATGTGCTTCCTTGAGACAGAATCTCTCACTAACCATGGGGCTGCCGTTTGACCGGTGAGCCTCTGGTTCTCCAGTCTCTGCTCCCCACAGGACTGAGGGCATAAGTATGCATGGCCATACCCAGTTGGTGATGTGGGTGCTGGGGAATTGAACTGGGACCCTCATACTTGCACAGCAGACACTAACTTGCTGAGCTTTCTCCCCAGCCCTGCCTCCTGCAGAAAGAGTCACTCTTGAGGGTCCCTCCCAAGGTGCAGGAGTCCTGCATCATGTCTGGCAGCATCTTGGCAAGGGTGGGTAGGAGTCATCCACAGTGTGGCCCCTGTCACCTACCAGGGTCTCCTTACCCTCCCTCCAGGATGACATTCCTCTTGTCCTCGCTCAGGTACAAAAGTCCCACCTCGCTTCATTTCTTCACATCTTCTGGGGTTGAGAACTTGCACACCTTCATGTCATTGTCATTGAACACCTTGCTGACAGACACCTTTTAGAGACAGCCACACCAGAGGCCATGTTTCTGGAAGCAAAAAGGAGACAAGACAAGATGAGCCATCACCGCAGCTGCTGCTGGGATCCCACTGGAGATTTGTTTTAAAATGAGTTTTAATTCACATCCCATATAAGATCAGAAATTTTATTTTTAAAAATATAGTTTTATTTATTTATTTGCAAGGAGAGAGAGAAAAAAAAAGAGAATGGGCATGCCAGGACCTCTTGCCACTGTGAGCTCCAGTCATTTGCGACACTATGTGGCTTTCTGTGGGTACTAGGGAATTAAACCCTGGAACGTGCTTTGCAAGCAAGCACCTTTAAATGCTGAGCCATCTCCCCAGCAATATTTATTTATTTATTTGCAAGGAGAGAGAGAGAGAAAGAGAGAGAGAGAGAGAGAGAGAGAGAGAGAGAGAGAGAGAGAGAGAGAGAGAGAATGGGCACACCAAGTCCTTTTGCCTCTGCAAACAAACTCCAGATGCATGCATCACTTTGCACATCTGGCTTTATGTGAATGCTGGGGGATTGAACCTGGGTTGGCAGGCTTTGCAAGCAAGTGATTTTAAGCACTGAGCCACCTCCTCAGCCCCTATCAGAGGCTTTAGAAGTTTCTTTTTCTACATTAGGTTTGACAAGAATACCCAATACCCAGAAAAATGAAGGCAAGATGCCCTGAAAGAACTCACCTGCTTAGGGAACCTGTTGATCCCTGAGATGCTTCCACAGAACCCTAGGGTTTGGAGGAACCCAGTTGGAAAATCACTAGATAAGGTGCAGGAGCCCAGGGAGCTGTGAGGGGCCCCTGCTCTCCCAACTTGCTGATGAGAGTCAGAGTCCAGCTGCCTCCTGAGGTCATGAGAAAGCAGGCGAGGGCAGGCTCAGGGCGCAGGAAGTGGAACCGGCCAGCTGGGAGGCAGCAGCAGGCTTGGGTACCGAGGCCTTCTGGATGGACCGGTGACATCACAACTCCAGGAAACAGCTGCCAAGAGGCCCTCACTGTCCCTCATTCCTCCTCTGGGAAAATCAGCCACCAGCTGCTGTAGGGTTCTTACTTTCTTGCTCTTCCTGGATTGTCCCCTCATGAACCATCACCATTAACAGTGGCACCCATTTCCTCTCTGATGACCTACTGTGTGTTGGAACTGCACTTCCCTTTGCTGCACGGCTCACGGCTGCATGCGTTCTCCAGTGCCTTTCAGGTGATTCATCCATGAAGATGAAGGAGGGGGCAGAGCATGACCACCCCTGTTTCCTAGAATGGAGGGGGCTCCATTGACGAGCTCCTGGAGCTGCTCCATGCCAGGGTAGGATTTGAACGTGGTCCTGACATCCTCAGCCCTCTTTTGATGTTTATTTTGAGACAGCATCTCACCCAGTTACCCAGGCTCACTTTGAGCTCACTGTATAGTCCCAATAGACCTTGACTTTCAACTCTCCAGCCTCAGTCTTCTGAGGATTACAGACAAGCGTGTGCCATCATTCTGGCTTGTGGGGTGTGCATATGTTGTAGAGGTCAGAGAATAACCTCAAGTACACTGTCCATCTCTTTTTTTAAAAAATATTTTCATTTTCAAGCAGAGAGATACAGAGAGAGAGAGAGAGAGAGAGAGAGAGAGAGAGAGAGAGAGAGAGAGAGAGAGAGAATGCACCAGGGCCACCACCTTGTGGGTCTGGCTAATGTGGGTCCTGGGGAATTGAACCTAGGGCCTTAGGCACTGGAGGCAAGTGTCTTAACCGCTGAGCCATCTCTCCAGCCCTGTCCATCTCTTTTTGAGATGGTCTCTCATTGGCCTGGAGCTTCCAGGATCCACCTGTGTCCATCTCCCCATGCTGGGATGACAGGTACCCACCACCACGTCCAGCACTTGCATGTTCTGGGGATCATGGTCAGGTCCTCATGCTTGCAAGGCAATCCTTGACTGCCTGAGCTATCTCCCCTGTTCATGGGCTGGTTTTTAAACGAGCTATAGAAATAGAGTGTGAACTCAGGACGGAGAACACACGTTAATGCCTGGGCTGGGCCAGCAGGGTGCATGTGTGTGTGTGTGTGTCACCAATCAATCAGTAGCTTCCTAGTGAGCAATCACTGTGTGCAAGACAAGGAGAAAATCCATAGGTGTAAAAAA
>PVHP010042791.1:0-14832 GCA_004024765.1 Zapus hudsonius
GATTCACAAAATGCAGATCTCCAGACCAGGGTTCTGGCTCTTCTTTTGCATATCTATCCTTAGTATTTTACATCCAAATTAGAAAGGGTCAGTCCCCAGGAGGCTAGGCCAAAGTGGCACTTCCTCCAGCCAGAAGCCTGGAGACAATAATTTTAATAAATCCTTAATTCTTTTGGGGGACATTATTCAAACTACCACAGGCATGATGGTTAACCTCTGGTGGTCAACTTGACAGTATTTATAATCACCAAGGGAAAATAATCCTTGCACATGTCTGTGAGGCATTTTCTAGATTAGGTTGAGTCAGGAAGACATACCCTAACTGTAGGCAGCACCACTCCGTGGGCTGGGATCCTGAGCTGAATAAAAACGAGAGAGCAGCATTCCTATAGATGTGCTGTGACCAGCTGCTTCATGCTCCTGCTGCCACGACTCCCCTGCATGATGGACCGTAACCTCCAACTGCAAGCACAAATTAACCCTTCTTTCCTTAAGTTGCTTTTTCTCAGATATTTGGTCACAGCAAAGAGAAAGTAAGCAATACAGGTAACAGGGACCAGATCTGCAGGGCATTGTGGGCTAGAATAAGGGTCTAGGTTTTAGTTAATATTCACTAGAAAGCCGTGGGCATGTCTAGTGCCTCACCTGGTGTGTGTTTTCAAAGGTCACCCTGGCTCCCCTGTGACAGAGAAATTGGGAGAGGGTACAGGTGATATGATGGCACCATTATCTACCTAAGAGTCTGCAGGGAGAAGAAAGGCCTCATGGATCCTGTTCCCCACCCCATGACAGGATGTTGAGAGCATCAGTCTTAGGTAGGTCTTATGCCAAGAATCACAACTGCTTTGAGATCAAAAGTAGAACTGGCATGGAGGTTCACACTCAGCACTCAGAAGACCAAAGTAGGAGGATCACTGAGTTCAAAGCCAACCTGGACTACAGAATGATTTCCAGGTTAGCCTGGGCTAGAGTGCTTTCATAAAAAAAAGTAATAATAATAATAATACAGGAGAGAGCAGTGATACCACGCTCCAAAGATAACATTGTGTCACACTGCACTCCTTCCCCAGCTCTTACATTCTTTCTGCTCCATCTTACTTGACAGTCCCTGAGCCTTGGAGTGGGGAGATACAGAAGTCTTCTGCTGCACAGCAGTCCTTTATTGTCATCATTGTCGAGTCTCTGCAGTTCCCACTCCCACTACAAAGGAGCTTCTCTGACCAAAGCTAATAGCGACACTGAGCTATGGGTGTGGACACAATTATTTAGGCAGCAGTGTGATGAGCATATCATGTTCATTGAACCAAACCATAGCAGTAGCTTAGTAGCTTCCCCATAGGGCCTATGACCTCATTACCGTGTGTGTGTGTGTGTGTGTGTGTGTGTGTGTGTGTGTGTGTGTGTGTGTGGTGTTGGGAATCAAGCCCAGGGCTTTGCACATGCTTGGCAAACATTCTAGCCCCTGAACAGCTCCTCAGATTCATTGTTACCTGTTTTTCCCCTCTCCTTCACCCTAAGCTACTTTAAGTTTTCCTAAATGTCATATGTTCTCTACATGTTGCCTATTTTTCCCACCCTTTTTCTTTTAGAAATCTTCATACAACCCCAGGTTTAAGTTGAGTGCCTCCATTCCCATTGCTAGTTGATATGAGTTATATTGTATTATATATACACATATGATTTCACTTGATATTTTCTTTGTTGATATATTTGTCTTTCATCCCAAGAAATTTTAGCTTATTAGGCAAAAAGATTTCTATTTTGTGTCTTGTAGCTCCAACATCCATGATGTAGAGTAACAATTAAATGGAAATTTAATGAAAGTGAATTAAAATGAAATGTTTTCTGTTGCATAGCCTTTTTCAGGAATAGTGAAAATAATTGCCTATGCCTAGAAACAGAGAGAAAATGTCTATCTTCTGACCCCAGCTCTTCCTCTCCTGAGGTTAAAGATATAAATACAAGGAGAAATTAAAAGGTGGGGATGTAGCTCAGTGGTAGAGCACTTACTGGCATGTACAAGACCCTGGGTTCAATTTCCAGCACCACAGTTTTTTTAAAAAATAGTGAAAATTGGGGACACACTGAATTTTGTCCAAGTTACCAAGTGTTCTGGACTTAGGCACTCCTGTTATGAGATCTAGAAGTCTCCCTTTTGTTTTTATCACTAAATTCTCTATCTCCTAGGAGATTTAAATGGACATTCTATGGAGAATCTTCAAGAGAACTTTCAGGATCTGTTCTGTGTCAAAAGTGGGGAGAAGCATCTTGCCATATTTCTAGAAACAAGAACAGTGTGGTGACTTGTCAAAGTGATTAGACAAACATTGAAAGCGAAAAATACTTGTCTCTGAAGTACCAAACCAAAGGTCCACACAAGACTCCTCTGTGAAGTTCTGTAAGTATGAACCAAGGGCAATAAAGGCCTCTCTGTAACTGACAAAAGAACTAAGAGAAAAGGAATAAGGAGGCACTCTCCTCCTGTGGACCATATTCAAATGGAGCTTGCATCTGATGGATTAGAACCAGTGTCTCAGCTGTTCAGTGGGGAGGCAGCTTGCCAGAATGGCCAGCCTAAAGATTCTTCAGTTCCCTTTGGCTGTAACGATAAAGACATCTGTGGATGGAAATCACAGTTGGTTAGTTGCAGTCATCAGAGAGCTCACCCAGAGAGATCCAGTAACTGTACCGACTGTAAGAAAGAACCTGTCAGCAGCCCAAGTGGTCATCTTTGTGAGAAAAGCCACACTGCAGAGAAACTGTACACATGTGGTAAGGACTTCGGTCAGAACTCAGAACTACTGCTTCATCAGAGGGACCATGTGGGAAAAAAGCCCTACAGCTGTGAGCAATGCGGGAAGGGCTTCACCAGGAGCTCCAGCCTGCTCATCCATCATGCAGTGCATACAGGCGAGAAACCTTACCAGTGTGACAGATGTGGAAAGGGCTTCAGTCAGAGCTCAAAACTGCACATCCACCATCGAGTCCACACTGGGGAGAAGCCCTATGAATGTGGGGAGTGTGGCATGACTTTCAGTCAGCGGTCGAACCTGCACATCCACCAGCGTGTCCATACAGGAGAGAGGCCCTACAAGTGTGGGGAATGTGGCAAGGGCTTCAGCCAGAGCTCAAACCTGCACATCCATCGGTGTATCCATACCGGACAGAAGCCCTACCAGTGCTATGAGTGTGGGAAGGGCTTCAGCCAGAGCTCGGACCTCCGCATCCACCTCAGAGTGCACACTGGAGAGAAGCCCTATCACTGTGGCAAGTGTGGGAAGAGCTTCAGCCAGAGCTCCAAACTCCTCATCCACCAGAGAGTGCATACCGGGGAGAAGCCCTATGAGTGTAGCAAGTGTGGGAAGGGCTTCAGCCAGAGCTCAAATCTGCACATCCACCAGCGGGTTCATAGGAAAGATCCTCACAAAGTGACATGAACCTGCTTGGATGTTCATTGTAAAGACTTGAGGGTTTTGCGCAGCTGAGAATTAGCTCAGTGGTAGCATGTTTGCCTACCATGCATGAAGGCCTGGGTTCAAGCCCTGCACACACGCACACACACACACAAAAAAAAAAAACTTCCAACTTAATACTTTTTTAAAAAATACTTTATTTATTCTTTTTCAAGCAGAGAGAGAGAGAGAGAAAGTGAGAGAAAGTGAGCACCAGGGCCACCGCCTTTTGGGTCTGGCATATGTGGGTCCTGAGGAATTGAACCTGGGGCCTTAGGCACTGGAGGCAAGTGCCTTAACCGCTGAGCCATCTCTCCAGCCCCAACTTAATACTTTTAACACTTTTGTGCTCCTCAAAGAAAAGAAATAGTAGAAATAGTATCCATATATAGTGTCTCACTGAAAATCCTCATTCATTTCATTCATTTGAGGTATCTGAGTACCAAGCACTATATAATGAGTGGGTGGTTCTAGTTCCTCAGGTGGGTAGAGTGAAAACACTGTACATTACAATTCAGCCAGTGATAATAGAAATATATTCTATTCATTAATTTTAACTGCAAGGACTTTGCATATGTCTGAGCATAGCATGTTCCCCATTGTTCATATTGTCTGAGAAATTACAATTCATGTTTTTTCCAAATTATATGCTTTGGTTTTTTTCATATTTCTTTTAAGTCATAAATAGCCCTCTCTAAACTATGATTATATATAATATGTCCATTTGAAGATAGAGGGGCTCGAGGTGTAATGAGCATGGGGGTCTCTTATGTTTAATACAAAAATGGATGTCAGTCTATGTCTGTATTATGAGGCTCTGAAGGATCTACTTTGACGGAAAGTTTAGCAGCACCCACTCTCTCAGGCTGTGATTCAGGAGCGTGGTAAAAACCACAGAGAACCCAGAGCAGTCAGCAGCATAAAGCTGGAATCCATGGTGGCCCCTGAGAACAAGTCATCCCAGCAGGTAGATTTCAGAGGCAGAACTGGGGAAAGCACTGCCTGCAGAACGTGTGGCCGCCAGTCAGCAGAGCTGCAGAAACCATAGTGGGGCTTGATAATACTAGCAGAGAAAGTACTAGAGAATCTGCTTTTGTTAGACATGCCTGATCTCCAAGGACAGCATTAAAATGCTAAGAAACTTGTTTACAATTACAAAACTCATATCAATAATGCGGATAGGAGGAAAATCACCAACAAATGAGATATCAACAAAAATCAGAAAGATTAGAAGCTGGAAGGGCCATGGTTATGCCACTCACTTGATGATAAGGAGAGGAAGGAGCCTGTTAGGTTTTAGGCTGAGAAGTGCTTGATAATATGGAGGATGGAAATGAGGCATGATGGGAAAGTCATGAAACTAATGGCTAGTTTTATGTGGAACATTCCCCTCATCCATGTACACATGTACTACTCTCACCTCTCCAACTGCTGTGTATAGCAGTGGCTCATGCCTTTAATCCGAGCACTCAGGAGGCAGAGGCAGGAGGATTGCTGTGAGTTCAAGGCCAGCCTGAGGCTAATACTGAATTCCAGGACAGCCTGTTCTGGAGAGAGACTCTATCTTGAAAAAAAAAAAAAGTGAATGACTAGAAGAACTACATTCTGGATTTGAGAATCCGAAAGCTCTAGAAAGCTCTAATACAATAAAACTTTAAAATTCATGAAATTAAACTAATAAAATTGGAACATAGGAAGATTATACTTAGATATTTCAGTCTTCTAAAATAACTGATTAAGTAGATAATAAGGATGTATACAGTTTAGATAACACTATCCACTAATGTGACTCATCACCATCTAGAACACTCAGCAATACGTACATTTTTTCCAAGTTTATAAACTGTGGACTATAAAACAAAGCTTGGTCTGCGGAGATGGCTCAGTAGATAAAGGTACCTGTTTTACAAGCCTTCTGGCCAAAGAGTTCATATCCCCAGCATCCTTATGAAAGCTGGATACAAAGTAGCTCACACTTCTGTAATCCCGAGGTCCCTATAGCAATGGGAAGCAGAGGCAGAGAATTCTGAAGTCCACAGGCCAGCTAGTCTGGCCTTCCCAGCAGCAAACTAACAATAGAGACCCTGCCTCAAGGTGAAGGAGGACCAGTACCCCATGTTGTCCTCTGAACTTCACACACAAATCTTTTTTTTTTTAAGGGTTTCTAAGGAGCCTCCAGTTTTTGTTTTAAATATTTATTCATTTTCAAGCAGAGAGATACAGAGTGAGAGAAAGAGGAGAGAAGAGAGCGCACCAGGGCCACCACCTTGTGGGGTCTGGCTTATGTGGGTCCTGGGTAATTGAACCCAGGGCCTTAGGCCCTAGAAGCAAGTGCCTTAACTGCTGAGCCATCTCTCCAGCCCCACACAAAATAAATCTTAAAGCCAGACATGGTGGTGCACACCTGTAATCCCAGCACTTGGGAGGCAAAGGTACTAGGATCGCTGTGAGCTTGAGGCCAGCCTGAGACTACATAGCGAATTCCAGGTCATCATGGGCTAGAGTGAGACCCTGCTTTAAAAAAAAAAAAAGTCTTCAAATAATTGTTCTCTTACTAAAGCAGAAACAAGTGTCTCAGAAATTAAATCATACATTCCTAAAGGGGTTTAAGGTGAAAATAACAAGGAAACTTTGAAAATATTTTGATGTTTAATTTTTGGTTGGGTTTCTTGTTTTGTTTTTTGTTTTTTTCAGGCAGGATCTTACTCTAGCCAAGGCTGCCCTTGAATTCACAGTGATCCTACCTCAGCCTCCTGAGTGCTGGGATTAAAGGCGTGTGCCACCACACCCAGCTAGAAAATACTTTTAATTTGATGACTATTTCACAATTCAGGATGCACTTAAAGCAGTGTTTAGAGGGGAAAGTGGTCTTAGATAAGCAGAAAAGTAAACTCTCAACTTAAAAAATGAGGAAAAGCAACCAGCATTGGAAAGGCTGAGACAGAAGGATTGGGAATATGAGGCCAGCCTGAGCTACATAGAAAGCCTCTGTCTCAGAAGAAAAAAAAGAAAAACCACACTCATCACAGAGCAAGCAGAGAAATGGAAATGGTAAAGATGAAACTAAAAATTAATGAAACGGCAGATGAATAACTAATAGAATTCAGTTGGCACCAAGATCTTACTTTTTGGAAAGATGAAGTTGATAGCAAGAATGAAAAAGTATTACTACAAATCCCATGGACATTAAAAAAGCAGTTTTAGTGTCAAGTTAACAACTTATATGAAACAGAAATTTTCTACTGAAGGCATAAGAAGAGACACTGAATAGCTCTATAATTGGATTTGTCGCTGATAACTTCTACAAAGAAAAGTCCAAGCTCTGCTGAGCATTTTTTTTAAACAATCTTCCAGGGCTGGAGAGATGGCTTAGCAGTTAAGGCACTTGCCTGCAAAGCTTGACAGCCTGGTTTCTATTCCCCAGTACCCACATAAAGCTAAACACACAAAGTGGCACATGCATCTGGAGTTCATTTGCAGCAGCTAGAAGCCCTGGTTCACCCATATTCTCTCTACTTGGAAATAAAATATTTTTTAAAAATAAGTTGAAAATAACACTCTAAACAGATAAGATAAATAATATGTGTAATGCCTCACTCAGGAGGCGGAAGTAGGAGGGCTTACAAGTTCAAGACCAGCCTGAGCTACACAGCAAGAATACTTCAATAAAAGCAAAAAGAAAGTAGCAGTTTATTAACAAAATAGTACTATAGCATGGTGAAGTAAGGTTCACCCTAGAAATGCAAAGAAAACTTAACATTCAAAAGCAATGAAGGGGGCTGGAGAGATGGCTCAGCGGTTAAGGCACTTGTCTCCAGTGCCTAAGGCCCCAGGTTCAATTCCCCAGCATCCACATAGGCCAGACCCACAAGGTGGTGGCCCTGGTGCGTTTCTCTCTCTCTCTCTCTCTCTCTCTCTCTCTCTCTCTCTCTCTCTCTCTCTCTCTCTCTCTCTCTCTCTCTCTCTTTCTCTCTCTCTCTGCTTGAAAATGAATAAATAAATAAAATAGAAAATATTTTTTTTTAAAAAGCAATGAAGGGCGGAGATATAGTTCAGTGGGTAGAATGTTGCTTTGCATGAATGAGGCCCTGGGTTTGATCGCCAGCACTGAAGAAGAAAGAAAAGAGGAGAGGAAAAAAAGGTTGAATTCTAGGTAATAAGATGGACTAGAAGATGCCTTCATGTCACCCCATAAAAAGACAAATCAAAGGCTGGAGAGATGGCTCCATGGTTAAAGGTGTTTGCTTGCAAAGCCTGACAGACAGGGTTCTATTCCTAGCACCCATATAAATCCAGATACACAAAGTGCACATGCACCTAGAGCTCGTTTAGAGTGGCAGGAGGCCCTGGCGCACTCATACTCTGTCTCCTCTTTCTGTCTCTCAAACAAAGTAAATTCAAGGTAAGAAAAAATACAGATGAGTCACTTGACAATTTTACAAAGGTAGTGAGTGATAGGACAGAAGAAATATGCAAAGGAAAAAAGAAGTCAAGCCCTGTGGTTCCCAGGCATGGGGCAGGGAGAAAATAAGAAGCTTGACCCAAAAAGGTGAGCTAGCCGTACTGCCCAGTGGACAAGCTTATAGGTTTTGGTGAGCCTAAGTTACTGTGAATGCTGTCACTCTTATGACTCAGAGCTGTGGCCAGCACCATCTTAAGAAAGAACCCATAGTTTAAAACATCTGTAGTGAGTGTCTGAGAACAATAAATGATCACTAGCCAGAGAACCAGAATTCAATCTCTCCACCTCACCCAACTCCCCCCCACCCCACCCCAAGCTGAGAGGAGGATTTGTAGAGGCAGGATGCTAACATCCAGAGAATACAGGCGGCCCATGCCAAGCACTGAAGGGCATTGGGAAGGTAGCCCTGCCCTCTGCCCTCATGCCCAGGACAGTCCTGGCAACAGAATAATGATCCTGGGGTCAGCTGGTCCCTTGACCTTGGGCCACCTGACTGCCTTTCCCTGCTGTAGAGTAAAACCTGAAGCTCCAACAGGTGGTGATTAATGCTGAGCAGGTCCTCTGCCTATGCAGATCTCAGTGCTATGCTTGCTTCCCCATCCCCAGCACATTGGGAAACGCTGCACAGCTAGAACATTAACCACCGCTATGCTCAGAGTGGCTGGCAGAGGCCCCTGGTGCACAAAGAAGAGAAGCTACTAAGTTGAAACAGCTCTGGTGACATCAGATACTTGTCCAGTGCTGCCCAGACCAGCAGAAAGCATAAGAAGATGAGACCTCGGGATCGCCCCAAGCCCTGGCCATAGAACTGACAGTCTCCAATGCTCAAGGGCCCCAAAAGAAGCTGCTCTAACATGTGATTTTTTATTTGTTTGTTTTTTGGCTATTTGACCTAGAACTCACTTTATAGCTAAGGTTGGCCTCAAACTTATGAGCCTCCTACCTCAGCCTGCTGAGTGCTGGGATTAAAGGCATGTGCAACCACACCCAGCTCATTTTTTATTTTTACTTACTGCTTTTTTATAAAATGGTTGTATCAGACCTCCTTACCCCTGCCCCAATTCTGTCTGGGGTGAGGTGGGGAATACAGTGCCTCAGGCTATTCCCACCACCCTTAGGCTCTTACAATCTTTCCGGCCCCTCTCACAATGTTCCCTGAACCTTGGCAGGCAACATAGGGATCTGATTTAGTGTTGCTTTTTCTGTACATTCTGTATTTCTGTTTTGATACGGTTTGAGTAGCAAGGTTGTCTGTCACTGCTTCCCTCGAACTGGTTTTTAGGCTAGCTGTGAGAGCAGTATTTGGTGTTACCGCTTCCTTTGTAATGACTTCTGGGCCCAGGCAGATGAGGCAGAGGTGACCCATCTCATGGTGGACAGCTCTCTCTTCTTGATGTGTTGTTGTATCATTGTTCTCCCCAGTATTCTTCTCCATCCACACATGTGCAGCCTCATTTTTGTTTCTTTTTAATTTAAGCACCCGTGGCTAGACAGATTGCTCAGTGGTTAAGAGATGGCTCAGTGCCTGCAAAGCCTAACAACCCAGGTTTGATTCCCCAGTACCCACATAAAGCTAGATGCAGCTTCAGGATGGTGAAGAACATATAAGACCAGTGAACCCATGAGCATGAATCCACCACCATACTTCTTTGGCTGAGAGGTTCCTTGGTCAAAAGCAACGTGTTTGGAAAACCATAATCATGGATAAGTCATTCTCTAAGTCCATGGATGATAGTTTTGTTAGAAGCATTATATGAAAGAAAAGCAAATCCATACCTATAAGTATTCTGGTACGACAAACTACTGCCCTATCCATGATGGAGATGATCTAATATAGTAAACCTGCCACAAGGTGCTAGCTGGTCACCCTGGAGAATGTATTATCAGAGCTGTGTTGGTACTGCTGCTGGCATTTTGGCACTTTGGAGCAGCCAGAGCCAGGCCTGCCCTAAAGAGTGGAAGTCCATGTTGTTCATGTATAAACTATTTTAGGCCACAGTGGCCACTTTATTCATGGGTCCATTGGGCAGTGACAGAGATTGAATACTATCTATAGAATGAGACACCCTACTTGATTACAGATGCACTCCCCTGCTGAGGTCACCTTTTGATGAATGTTCACATGGAACACAAATATCTTCACATGTATCTTTGCTCATTTGGAGAGATCTATCCACCTACCCCATTCCCAGTTCTCACCAATTTCCAATTATGGCCTTTCCAAGTCACTGATCATTTCAGCCAAACCATTGACTATAGCTCATGAATATTTTTATTGCACATCTGGCCATTTTATCTTCTAAACCAAGTATATACTCATATTCACTACCTAATTTTCTGCCCACTGAGAATATTTCCGGTCTCCACTGTCCTTTAGCGTTGTCCCAGGATGTGGTATGAAACTACAACTGTCCACTTCTGCATAGCTTATAAAACCATCTGTAAACCAGGCCCTGGTCTTTTCTTCCTCAGTCAATAAGGCACACTCCATGGGGCTATAGAGGACAGAAGGCATTGTAGTAGGTGTAGGAACCATATATATTTAGGTGAATTCTTCATATAATTGACTTGTGTCTTTAGAACCTGCTCATCATGGATATATCAATTCAATTTGATGTTGGACTGTTGCTGTATACATCCAACTTTATGGCTCGTTGGGTCATATAACATCCAATTTGTGATAGGCAGCTCAGACTACATGGTAACTTCCTGGCTGGTGGTCAAGTGTTTAATGTCTTCTAAGACACATGTAGTTATCTGTAAATGATAGCAGGATCTTGATCCAAAATCTCAAGGGTCTCTGCTGTAATTCACTTCTAGGGGTCTACCAAAAGTGTCAGTGTTTCTATTTGTCATTGACACCTCAAGTATCATTAAGGTCTGCTGGGTCATATGACCCAAATAGCAGAACAGCCTGGACCTGTTGGAGAATCTGTTCCTATTTTCAGTCCCACTCTAAACTAGAAGCGTTTTGGAGCCACTTGGCCCACTCAATATTGTGTTTTCTTCTCTGTGGTATGGGAGGCCAGGTGCAACAACTTATCTTTGATCTTAGAAGGAACAGACTCCTAGTATTTTTACTGAAATAGAAAACCCTTGAATTTTGGTTAGGTTTTTTCCCCATCCTCTAATGTAAAAATGCTTAACCAACAAGTGCAGAGTAATTGCTACTGTGATAGTTTGAATATAAAATGTCCCCTCTAGACTCAAGTGTTTGTGAGAAAGCCTCCTGTTTCATCCCTAGCCTGTGGAGCCTTTGGGAGGTGGAAGAAAATAGAGCAGAAGGATATGAAAGACAAAGACCGTCAAGGAGGAAACAGGAACAGGTTTCGAGTCCCAGAGACTGTAGTTGTGACAGTCAGGTGTGTGCAGAGACCACCACTACCCTTCCAGCCCCTCCCCTTGAGGGGGAGGTGTCTAGTTAGAGCTACACCCTATGTGCTAAAACTGATTGGCCAGATATGAACCAATCAGCTGTCCCACTAACTCACCTGGGGAGGACTTAAAACTAGCTTCCCTAGAGGAAGTAGGCCCTCTTCCCCCACATGGCAATGGAGTAGAAGGACTGCTGACCCAGGCCTCAGTGAGGTAAGGCCTGTACCCCTACCCCAGCTGAACCTCTCTTTTTCATAAAGGGAGCTTTCTGTTATCTTTTCTTGGGCTGTTTATTTAAATAATATAAGCTCTGTGAACTCTCTGACACGTGTTTTCCCCACACTGGTGGCAGGAAAACTCTATGACTTCCCACATCCAATTTCCTCATCTAACTCCCTTTTTCCTAATCTAAATTAGAATAAATGTATAATTAAAATTTAATTCTGTCCCTGTGTACAATTCTTTGGCATTAGAGGACAAGAACTCGGAGTAGGAGGGGGAGAAGGGAGGATTCCAAAACTCTCTCTCTCTCCCCACATTGCTTACTATTAATTATCAGCAACCCATATCATAGCCATGTCAGGTGCAATTACCAAGAGATTATAACCATTAAGGATGGGTCAGCTGCTTTGTATTGAGACAAGAGGAGGAGTGATGGTCCTTTTCATAGGGGAGCCTAATGGAAAAATGCTGAGAGGAGTTTCTGGACTCCACCCCTCCCCCAATAAATGGAGCTCAGAAGGCTCCTTAATTGCCTGACATAGAGCTGAAAAATTTGTTATTTTCTCTGCTGGGCTTTTTGTTTGTTTGTTTGTTTGTTTTTGTTGTTTTGGGGTTTTTAAAATTTGTTTTGGGAGTTTTTTGAGGTAAGATCTCGCTCCAGCCCAGGCTACCCTGGAATTCACCAGTTAGTCTCTGGGTGGCCTCAAGCTCATGCCAGTCCTCTCCCTCAGCCTCCCAAGTGCTGGAAGTAAATGCGTGTGCCACGATTCCCAGCCCCTACTGTTTTTTATTTTGAAATGGTCCAATCTTTCCTTGATATTGAAGAATCCATTTTATAAAGCAAACTCCATTTTGTAAAGCAGACTCCATTTTGTAAAGCAGACTCCATTTTTAGACTTACTTCCCCCTCCCTAAAGAATGTCTGGTCACAAAGACCAGGAAGTAAAAAAAAAAAAAAAAGACACCATATAAGGAAGCATATGGCTGTCCTGGAATGTGGGCTGGCCCTGGGATGTGTCTCCAAGGAAGTAACTAATCAAGAGGCATACAGATACAGGAAAGGAGCCAATAGAAATACCACACACCCTGTGACCTGAGTTATATTATAATTAAATAGTTTTTTTATCTATAAATACCCTGCTCCTTTGTTCTTCGGGGCTCCATCTTGCCTGGACACACGTCAGCCTGCTGGTGGAGCCCGACTGCGCAGTCGAAGAATGAAATCCTCTTGCTTTTGCATCTGCTGGTGTGGTTATTGGAGTTTTGGGGTACGCTCTCCTGAGAGAGGCCTTGGGGGGGGTCTTTCATTTTGGGGAACTCGTCCGGGATTTGAGCGACCCCCTACTCAAATAAACACCACCATCAGGAGGTAAGTCCGGCCGGCATCTCACTTTTTCTGTCTGTATCGTAAGGATCTGTACTAGAATCTAGAGATGGTTGACGGACCCGAAAACTCTCTGATTCTCCGCCCTGGGGGACGCCTCAGGGACGTCTGGAGGACGAGGACGAGGGGGCAGACCTCCTCCCAGAAGGAGACCTAGGGATTACACCCATGCCTCCTTCTGTCTATCTGGTTTCGGTTTTGCGCCGATCGTGTGCTGCGCGGCTTCTGGCCCTAAGTGTCTGTCTGTGTCTTTGTGTCTGTGTGTCATATTTCGTGTTAATTGCGCCTGCAATGGGTCAGTCACAGAGTACACCCTTGAGTTTAACTATAGATCATTGGAAAAAAACGTTAGAGAGAGCTCATAATTTATCCGTGGAAAAAAAAATGAATTACTCTTTGTACTGTTAAATGGCCTTCTTTTAATATGGGATGGCTAAAAAAAGATACTTTTAATAAATCTGTTATTTTACAGGTCAAAAACAAGATTTTCCTACCAGGACCACTGGCACAATTGTCACTTGGGAAGATTTAGTCACTTATCCGCCTGCTTGGCTGGCTCCCTTCATCTACCCCAACTCCTCCCCCTCTCCCTCTATCCCTGCTCCTTCCTCTAATTCTTCTTCCTCCACCCCCTCTCAGGGACTTAACTCCTCTGAACTCAGCTCCCCTATCGCGTCACGTCTCAAGGGAAAACGAGAAGATATTGATGCACCTACTTCTATACCCACTCTCTCCCTCAGAAACCAGATTGGCCCGGAGGGCCATACTATTCAATATTGGCCATTCTCTGCAGCGGACCTTTATAACTGGAAGGTCCACAACCCCCCTTTTTCTAAGGATCCCCTTGCCTTAACCAGTCTAATAGAGTCTATTCTGCTGACACATCAACCCACTTGGGATGATTGCCAGCAACTTTTACAGGCCCTCCTGACGTCAGAAGAAAGACAACGAGTCTTCCTGAAAGCTCGCAAAAACGTTCCAGCAGATAATGGACAACCTATTCAATTAACCCCTGAGATTGATGCTGTTTTTCCCTTAACTCGTCCCAACTGGGACTATAACACTCGGGAGGGAAGGGAACGATTCCGTGTCTATCGCCAGGTTCTCCTAGGGGGCCTCAGAGCAGCGGGCCGGAGGCCCACTTATTTGGCACAGGTGATATCGATTACCCAGGGGGCAGATGAAAGTCCGGCAGCATTCCTAGAGAGGCTGAAAGAAGGCTACAGGATGTATACTCCCTTTGACCCTGAATCGCCCGAGAATCGGGAGAATATCTCTATGGCTTTCATATATCAGTCTGCGCCAGACATAAGAGCAAAGTTGCAAAGGATGGTGGGACTACAAGGTTACACCCTACAGAACTTGTTGAGGGAAGCAGAGAAGGTATTTAATAAAAGAGAGAAGCTAGAGGAAAGAGAAGAAAGACATAGAAAGTTGCAGGAGGATAGAGAAAATGAAAAAAATAAACGAAGGAATAAAGAATTGACTAGAGTACTGGCCACTGTAGTGCAGGAAGGTCAGAATAGAAAGGGGAGAGATAAGATGCAGCCTCGTATTGAGCGCAAACAATGTGCCTATTGTAAAGAAAAAGGCCACTGGGCAAAGGAGTGCCCAAAGAAAAACACTTGTGCATATTGTAAGGAAAAAGGACATCATCTCCGGGAGTGTACTAAGAGGCCAAGAGCGCCCCCTAGAGCCAAAGTTCTGTCATTGGAGGATTAGGACCGTCAGGGCCAGAAGCCCCCCTCCTGAGCCCCGGGTAACCTTGAGAGTTGGGGGGTACCCCGTTACTTTCTTAATAGATACTAAAGCACAACATTCTGTCCTGACTGAAGCTGGAGGGCCTTTAAGTTCAAAAACAGCTTGGATCCAAGGAGCCACTGGTGGAAAACTTTACAAATGGACAACTGAGAAAAAAGTTCAGCTGGCCTCAGGTA
>PVHP010042792.1:0-14826 GCA_004024765.1 Zapus hudsonius
GCTCTTCCGATCTCCAAAGTTTGGATCCCAGCTGAAGAGATCAAACCTTTCCGAAGAGAGTCCTGGCGACGCTGTTACTCGTCCGCCATCTTGCTCCGCCCCCCTCTTGTGTTTTTTTCTTTTTTAGCTTCTTTGTTTCTACTTAATATGTTTGATTATTTCAATTGCCACCTGAGCATACAAGGTCGCACTTTGTTTTTCTTTTTCCTTCCTTTTTCTTTCTTTTTTTTTGTGCTAGCCACTATGACCACAGTGATAGGGCATCTTAAAGTAGTTTTAATGTGTATTTCAGCGATGACTAAGGATGTTGAACACTTTTTAAGATACCTAATTAGCCAGTTTTATTTCTTCTTTGAGAACTTTCTGTTCTATAACATAGTCCATTTTCACTGGGTTCATTGTAGTTTCAATGTTTGCCTGTTTCAGTCCTTTGTATATTCTAGATATCAATCTTCTGTCAGATATATAGCTGACAAAGAATGACCTTTCCTTATGCTATACCAAAGCTTTTTTTTTTAATTTCATGTGGTCCCATTTGACAATACTCCCACTTTTTCCTTTAGTTCAATTGATTCAGGTCTTACACTGAGGTCTTTGATACTTTTGGGATTTTTTTTTTGCAGGATGAGAATAAATTTTCCAGCTTCATTCTTCTACATGTAGCTATCCAGTTCCCAGCACCATTTGTTTAAGATGCTATCTTTTTTATAATGTTTACTTTTGGCATTTCTCTGTCAAGGATCAGCTGGCTGTAATTGCATGTAATTATTGCACTGATATCTGTGCCCTCTATTCTATTCCATTGATTTATATGCCTGTTTTGTACCAATGCCATGCCTTTTTATTGTTATGGCTCTGTAGTATAACTTGAACTCAGGTATGGTCATATCTCCACGAGTTTTCTTTTTGCTCAAGAATGCTTTGACTTCTCAGGGTCTTTTGGGCTTCCATCTGAATTTTAGGATATTTTTCCTATTTCTATTAAGAATGGTGCTGCAATTTTGATTAGGATTGCATTGAATGTGTATATTGATTTTAATAGCATGGCTATTTACACAATATTCCTCTGATCCATGAACATGGGAGATCTTTCCATCTTTTGGTGTCTTTTTCAATTTCTTTATAAAAGGTTTTGAAATTTTCATCCTTGATTAGGATTAACCCAAAGTTTTTTGTTATTTTTGAGGCTATTGTGAGTTGGATAGTTTCCCTGATTTTTTTCTCTGTGTTTGTTATTGGTGTATAAAAAGAGCTATTAGATTTTTTTGCTAGACTAGAGAGATTGCTCAATGGAAAAAGCATTTCCCATGCAATAAGGGGCTGAGAAGGCCATAGATCACTACAGTTTCATCCTGCATACCGAAATAAACAGCAGGGTATGACCATACACATCTATAACCCCAGACCTATGAGGAGCAGAAACTAGAGAATATCAGGGCTTAAAGGGGCATCAAACAAACAAACAAACAAACAAAAACAATTAGAAGATTGATAGAGGGGGCTATATAGCATTCCCATCTAGCCCCCATAGGTAAGTACACCCTGCCACAGGTGAGCACACCAAGTGCAACATGGGCACGTACAGATGCATACACCCCCCCCACACACACACACACACTCACCACCACCACCACCACCATCACATTGCAGCAAAACATTAAATTTTTAAATGCTACTGATTTTTGTGCAAATTTTGTGCCCTGCTACTTTGCAAAAAGTTTTTATCAGCTCAAAGAGTTTTCTAGTAGATTCTTTAAAGTTTCTTTTGTATAGAATCTTATTGTCCCTGTGGTGGTTAATATATAAAATGCCCTCCATAGACAACTTTGTTGGAATGCTTGATTCCCAGTTGGTGAAACTGTTTAGGAAGTTTGTTGAAACTTTAGGAAGTAGAGTTTTATTGGAGGAAGTGTATCACTGAAGTCGATCCTTGATATGTTATAATCCAGATCCACCAGGTAGGTGCTCTTGTGCTTTTCTACTTCCTCCATGCTGATGTGAGGGTGTGACACCAGCTGTCTGCCCCTGCCATGTTTTCTCCACAATAACAGACTTCCCCTCAAAATTGGAAGCCAAATAAACTTTTTCCTTTTATAAGCTGCTTCTTTTCTAGCATTTTGTCCCAGCACTGAGAAGGCAAATGATACAATCCACAGATAAGTATACTTAAACATCATCATTTCCTGTTTGTACCACTTTTATTTTTTCTCTTTTCTTATTATTCTAGCTAAGACATCGAGTACAATGTTGAATAGGAGTGGAGAGAGTGAACGCCCTTGTCTTATTCCTGATCTTGTCGGGGATGCTTTGAGTTTTTCTCCATTTTGCATGATATTGGCTATAGGTTTGTCATATATAGACTTTATTATGCTGAGATATGTTCCTTCCATCCATAGCTTCTAAAGAACTTTTATTATAAGGGAATGTTGGATTTAGCTGAAGTCCTTCTCTGCATAAAGTAAGATCATCATGTGATTTCTGTCCTTAAGACCATTAATATGGTGTATTATATTTATTGATTTGCACATGTTGAACATCTTTGCATCTGTGGAATTAACCCCACTTTATTATAGTGCACTATCTTCTTTATGTGTTCTTGAATTTGGTTTCCAAGTATTTTATTGAGAATTTTAGCATCTATGCTAATTAGGAAATTTGGTCTATAAATTTCCTTCTAGGTTATATCTTTATCTGGTTGTGGTACCAAAGTAATACTGTCTTCATAGAAAGAGTTTGGAAGTATTGCTTCCCTTTCTATTTATGGATTAATTGGAAAAGTGTTGGTTTTATTTATTCTTTAAAGGTCTAGTAAAATTATGCTGTGAATGGATCTGGACCTGGCCTTATTTTAGTTGGGAGATTTTTTAAAAAAATTTAAATTTATTTGCAAGCAGAAATAGAAGACAGACAGACAGACAGATAGACAGACAATGGGTGTACCAGGGTATCTAGCTGCTATAAACAAAGTCCAGATAGATGCACCCTTTTGTGGGACTGGCTTTATGTGGGTACTAGGGAATTGAACTGGGGTCGTTAGGCTTTGCAGGCAAGCACTTTAAATGCTGAGCAATCTTTCCAGCCTGGGATTTTTTTCATTACTGCTTCAAGCTTATTACTGTGACAGTCAGGTGTCTGCAGGGACCACCCTTCCCCTTCCAGCCCCTCCCCTGAATGGGAGGTGTCTAGTTAGAGCTACAACCTAGGTGCTAAAACTAATTGGTCAGATATGAACCAATCAGCTGTCTCTCTGACTCACCTGGGGAGGACTTAAAACTAGCTTCCCTAGAGGAAGCCGGCCCTCTTCCCCCACATGGCAATGGAGTAGAAAGACTCTGACCCAGGCCTCAGTGAGGTAAGGCCTATACCCCTACCCCAGCTGATGGCTGGGGTAGGGGGGCAGGCTCCAGACTTTTTCTCTCACGAATCTCTCTTTCTCATAAAGGGAGCTTTCTGTTATCTTTTCTTGGGCTGCTTATTTAGCTAAATAATATAAGTTTGGTCAAACAAACTCTGACATGTGTTCTCTCCACCCTGGTAGCTGGAGAACTCTGTTATTTTCCACATGATAAATGGAAAATTTCCCCATCCAACTCCCCTTTTCCTAATATACTAAATTAGAATAAATGTGTAATTAAAATTTAATTCTGTCCCTGTGTGCAATTCTTTGCCATTAGAGGACAAGAACTCGGAATAGGAGGAGGGGGAAGGGAGGATTCCAAAACTCTCTCTCTCTCCCTGTGTTGCCTACGAATATTAATTATCAGCAACCCATATCATTACTTGATATAGATATGTTAAATTATTGATCTCATCTTGGTTTAATTTTCATAGATCTTATATAACTAGAAATTCATCCATTTCTTTCAGATCATCCCATTGTTGGAGTATAGAGTTTTAAAATATGTCCTTAAGATTTTTTAAATTTTGTTGTTGGAATGTGTTGTAATCTCCTCCTTTCATATCTAATTTCATTAATTTGCATCCTTTCTTTCATTTGGCCAATTTGGCTAAGGGTTTGTCAACCTTGTTCATCTTTCTGAAAATCGAACTCTTTATTTCCTTGATCCTTTGTGTTTTTTATTTCTATTTCATTAATTATTGCCCTTATCTTAATTATTTTTCCCATCTATTATTTTAGGGTTTGGGTTGTTCTTGTTTTTTAAGTCTTAATTATATTCTTATTTTCCTGCTTCCTTGAATGTCATTTTAATTGAATACTACACATTGAAGATTTTACCTTATTTGAAAACTTATTTTTTATTCTTATAAACACTCAACCTTTTTTTCTGAGCTGAAGTTATATAACTTGGGAAATTGTTGATCCTTTTTAGGTGTTGCTTTTTAAACATTGTTCAGCAGGATCAAAGTAAGCCTCGGGCTTATTTTTTCTCCACTATTAAGGCAAAACCTTTTTGACTACCCAGTACTTGGTTAGGTATGAATTTTTCTCCTCTGATGGGGAAAGGAGCTATTTCTACCCTTGTGTGAGATCCACAGTTTGTTACTGCTAATATTTAAGTGTTTCCACTTATATATGTAGATATAAGTACTTAACTAAATAATTATGGTAATTTCTGAAGATCTCTGCAGCTCTCTGAACTTTTTTCTCTCTTTCTGTTGCTCTGCTTTAGAACTTTGTTTTTCATTGTCTTCCTAGAATCTTCATTCAGTTTTCTCACCGGGCTCTGAGTTTCCCACACTGGTCTAAGCCTGGGGAAATCATGAATATTCCCTCATTTGTTTCTTCTCTGTCCTTGTCCCCTGTCTTTGTTTTCTGGTACCCAGCTTCTTAAAAAACATTATTCCAGATGCACAAGGTGGCACATGTGTCTGGAGTTCTTTTGCAATGGCTGGAGGCCCTGGCATGCCCATTCTTTCTCTTTCTACTCTGTCTCTCTCTCTCTTTCTCTCTCTCCCATATAAATAAATAGAATATTTTTAAAAAAACATTGTTCCATATATTGTTTCCATCATTTTAGTTTTTATAGGAGTTTCAATCTAATCTATATTACTTATCCAAAAGCAAAAATCTATATTGAGTATAAGTCTGAAGAGTAGAAGAAAGCTCCATAGACTTGAGCTCTAAGGTCCAGGATTCAAATCCTAACTCTGCCAGTTGCTACTTTTTTGACCCAGGGCAAGCTACTTAACCTTACTATACTCTCTGATGTTGTTCAGCCACCCTTAATATTTGTGCTGGAAATGAAATGAGATAAATGTGTTCTAGCTCATCTCCTGAAATATAAAATGTATTTAGTCATTTCATTTCCATTTTCTGTTACTTAGGCAGTGTAGCCAGCATAAATATGGAGGTAGAAAGTTGTTTCTGGTTTACTAAATTTTAGTCCTATTCCTCTATTACAATCATACCAACATTTATAAGTATCCCACATTCTCTGTCATCTGGTTCTACATCACTATGCATCAAATATAATTTCTCTCTCAGAAAAAGAATAGTCTGTTTCCAAATTTATCCAAAAAGCAATATTTTAAAGTATATTACTATATTTGTTTTACCAAAATTATGTGTTACAGTATAAATGATGTTCTTGAAGTTATCCAAGGATACCATTACCATTCTTCCCAACCACTGGTGCTCTACATGCCTCATTCATTATGCTATCACAGAACTACTCTAATCCAAAAGAAAGATAACAGTTAGAGAAAAGGCATTCCATCATGTAACTCATTATGGACAAAAAAAAAGAACGAGATCAAACAAGCCTGTTTTTAGAGGTGAGATTATCATCTAAGTCTTTTTTTAAAAGCTATTCTTGCTTTAATACTTTTTAAATCTAATATATTTATTATGAATAATTATATACATTGTATGAGCAAATCTTGTGATGGTGCTCCCATTTCCCTCCTTTCTGTCCCCTACCAACTGGGGACCCTCCTCAATGCGCATACTGCATCTGCCCATAGGTTAGGGGGTTATGAACTTCACCAGATGTAACCAGTTTTTCTTTCTTTTTTTTTCTTCCCCCTTTGTGTATTGTTGCTGAGGGGGATGATGTCTCTGGATATTCTCCCTCATTATGGCTCTTACATTCTTTCCGCCCCCTCATCCACTCAGTTCCCTGAGTCATGGTTTATTGTTGAGGTCTTAAGTGTCTGGATTGTGTTAGGTATCATTTAGTGTCTGTCTTCATTGACTTTTCATGGGTTATCTGACTTACTGTGGTGATTGGTCATCTTTTTATCTCATCACTTTCTCATAGGTTTCATTTGAACCCTGTATGATAGGCCTAATAAACCCTTTCCTTCACAAGCCACTTTTGTTTGGGTTCTTTCTGCGCAGCAACAGAGCAAGTTGACTACAACACCCATGATCCAGAGGTTTGGTTTCTTAATAGTGTCCCAAAGTTCCCTCATATTTTGTTAGCATGCTTTTTTGATCTTATCCAAGTTTTTGTTATCCTGATCTATGTCTTCTTCTTTGTCTTCCATGTCTGAGGTTCTATCTTCCAGCTTATTAATTCTGGTAGTGTGATATTCTAGAGATGTTTTAAATATCTCCATTTTATTTTGGTTTTCCAAAAGACTTTTTTGCATTGTTTCCATATCTTATTTGATTTGCATTTTCATTTCAAACGTTGTCTTACTTAATGCTTCCTGGTAATCATTCTTGTATTTGGTAATGTCTTTATTTAGTTTAGCCATCTGATTCTTGAGCTCCTCTGATTGCTGGTTTGCCTTTAGCTCATTTACTGTTCTACCAAAGTCTGTCTGTTTTTCCACAATTGTGCCTGGTGGTAAAGCTTGAAAGCTGATTCTGCACATTTCCACTTACATTATCAATTTTTGCTTCTATTTCCATTAATAATCTAGATATAGACTCCATGCAGAGATGTCCTCACAAGTTGTCATCTCCTGAGCTTGCTTTGTGTTCTTTCTTTTATATTTTCATTGGGGACTTCCAAAGTGGGGCTAGGTGAACTTGGTGTGGGACCCTTCACCGGTGTGTTCTTTTTGCATTGTGACCTTCCCATTTCCAGATGAGAGATTGATTTTACCTGGGCCCTCAGCATGTGTGGGGCCCAAACAGGAGTTTGCTGTGTGGACCGGAGAGGTTCGGTTCCTCTGGTATCAGGCAGTGTTGGGGTGCTTAAACCTTAAACAGCAGGAGCAGGTTTGAGGCTTGAACATCAGAAGTCAGTATCAGTGGGCAGAGTCTCCAAGCACAAGGGTAGGTGGGAGGCCAAGGTCCAGCTCCCTATCCCAGCCTCACCTGAGGTCAGGGATTTGATGGGCAGAGCCCTGGGTACACAAGCTGGTCAGAAGAAAAGCAGGAGCTTGCTTATCTGGCTTGAGATCTAGGGTTGGTGGGTGGGGTTGTGGGGTGTAAGGCCGGTGGGGAGCCAAGACACAACTCCCTCACCTAGCCTCACCCCAGTCAGGGGGATGATAGACTGAGTCCCTGTACTCAGGCTGATCAGAAGCAAAGCAGGAGCTTATTTACCTGGCCTGGGACTGAGAGTGAGTAGGTTGGCATGGGGGGGTGGGGCACAAGGCCCAGTGGGGAGCCCAGTCACAGCTCCTTCACCTGGCCTTGCCTTGGGTCAGGGGTCAGTGGGAGGTGTCTCCAGGAGCAAGGGCCGGTGGGAGGTCAAGGTGCAGGTCCCCAACCTGGCCTTACCTGTGGTCTGGGGGTTAATAGACAGAGTCACAGGTGCGGTGCGCAGGCTGGTAAAGTAAAGGAGCTGGGTTGCTTACCTGGCCTGGGACCCAGGGTGGGTGGGCAGAGTTGTGGGGCCACAGTGGGGAGCCAAGGCTCCCGCACCTGGCCTTGCCTGGGGTAAGGGGGTTGGTCTCATCTGAGTCTTTTGATGGTTCACTTTGCTACCATTGAGAGAATTTGGGTTTATGTGGTCATTTGCCACTACTACAACAATATTCAAACATTGAACTTGGGGGTGGGGGATAAATATACTTGCTCTTTCACTAGACAGTTTTGTCTTCCTTGTTACTATTCTCTTTCAAACTTAGGTTACCGAATTCGCTTGGGCTCTAGTACTGACAAGAAGGACACAGGCCGGCTACATGTTGATTTTGCACAGGCTAGGGATGACCTGTACGAATGGGAGTGTAAACAGCGTATGTTAGCAAGAGAGGAGCGCCCCCGCCTCCGAAGACAAATGGAAGAGGAAAGACTGCGTCCACCATCCCCACCTCCTGTGGTCCACTATTCTGATCATGAATGCAACATTGTTGCTGAAAAACTGAAAGGTATAGAAGGTGTTCATACTCTGTGATTAAAGATCTCTGTCCTTAGAGAAACTGAATAAATATCATTGTGTTATCAGTTACCATTTTTATTTTCCACTAATAACCATTTATTGTGTTAGAAGCCTGCTGATAGAGATAAACCCACTAAATAACAAGGAAATTTGTCCATCTCAACTGTCTCTGCTCCTTCATTGCCTCAAAGGATGGCTTTATTTTTGCTTCAGACATCAAGTGACCAAGAAGAATTGTTTTGTTGTTGTTGTTGTTGTTTGTTTTGTTTTGTTTTTTTGGGGGGAGATTTTTCTTATATTTTCTAAGACAGAGATTTTGGGTGTGATTCATTACACGTTCTCTTTTAGAGTGGACAAAATTAGGTTTGTATTTTATTTTTAAATATGTTATAGATTTTTTTGCAAGGAGAGAGAAAAGAGGGAGAGAATAGGTATATCAGGGCCTCTTACCACTGCAAACCAACTCCAGATACATGTGCCACTTTGTGGCACATTATGTGGGTACTGTGGAATCAAACCTGGGCCATCAAGCTTTGCAAGCAAGTGCCTTTAACCTCTGAGCAATCTCTCCAGCCCCATGTTTATATTTTAAATCAAATGCACACATCAGCTTGATAGAATTTGACATGACCCTAAAATGGTCATCTTAAAGGTGACATCAGTAAAGCAAACAGGCAGCCTTTAAAATGGGAGGGAAAAAATGTCAGCTATACTTCAGACAGGGGGTTAATGCCTAGAATTTATAAATAACTGAAAAAAATAAAATAGCCAGTCACCAAATGGACTACTGAATAGACACTTCACAAAAGATGAAACACAAATGGCCAATATTTTTAAAAGAATTCAACATCCGTATCCATCAGGAAAATGAAAATTAAAACCACTTTGAGATATCAACTCATCCCATTCAGAATGGCTATTATCAAGAAAATTGACAAAAAATGCTGGCAAGTATGTGGGGAAAAGAAACCCTTATTACTGCTGGTGAAGTACAAACTAGTGCGTTCAATATGGAAATCAATGAGCATGTTTCTCAAAAAAAAAAAGTGAAATAGAACTGTCATATGATCCAGCTATATCAATCCTGGACATATAGTCTTAAGGACTCCATACTCTACTACAGAGTTTATCACAATAGCTAGTAAATGGAACCAACCTAGATTCCAATCAACATATGACTCTGTAATGAAAATATGGTATATGAACACATTTGAATTTTACTCAGGAGTAAAGTAAAATGAAATTTGAAATAAAATGTATGGATCTGAAAAGAATTATATATTATGGAAGGTGAGCCAACTGTATGATCTCATATCCTAGCATGTAACATATACATACATACACACATATGTATATATACATGTATATATATATATATATACATATATATATATATATATCAATGGGGGCAAACATTAGTAAAACCTGAATAGCTGGAACGCGACCACAAGCGGACATTATGAGACAACAAGGAAGGGCCATGAGGAAGAGGAAATAAACACATGTGACATGTAAACAGAAAGAAGGTGGGGAGGATATAAGAAGAGATAGGAGGTTGGGGAGATGAGGGGGCAGGAGAATCAACTAAACTGAATTGTATTTGAAAATGTCATAATGAGACCTAAAATTCTATATGCTAACTAAAATATAAAATATATAAAAATAAAGATAACAAAACTATCTGTCTCTGATTAATTAAGATGACAACTTATGTCTCACAGCAACTGTGGAGACTTCTAGAAATTGTCAGGCTGCTTTTCCTTTAGTTTGTATTTCTGTTCTTGCTAGATTCTCAGAGCCATTTTGCTAATTCAGAATGAATTGTCCTTCCTGTTTTCTACTTTAGTTCAAATCCAGTCTCATTGTCTGGGTTGAGTTGATTTTATTGAATGAATGCTGGTGTCCCATTGATCTCACTGATGACATCAACCCATCTCTAATGGCTCTAATTTGCCCTGCTTTTGTGCTGTTATCTCAGCAAGATACTGCTCAACCCACTTTCCAAGTAGATCTCACCCACCAGACTTGTTTATGTCACATAACCTCAGGAACTCACACATTTAAGAAATCATTTTGGGTTGATTTCTTCTTTTTTTCAAGGGAAAAATAGACAGTTTAAGAGTCCAGAGCTACACAGAAATAATTGTACATTTTGAAAAAACTGGAAAGGCTTTTGCATTGGTAAGATGCCATTTCCAGGGCTTGTCTATTCGCATGACACCAAAGAAGTCGGTTAAAAAATGAGTTTGTTGGTTGCACTGCCCTTAAGAGAAGCAAAAGCATCATCAAAACAATGACTGTTTTCAAGTAGTGAAAAAAAAAAAAGCTGTTATACAGGTTATACAGCTCATCTCCTGTTATGTCTGCACTAAAAGAAAAATAAATAAATAAATAAAATAAATTAAAGAGCAGGAGGCAAGAAGATAAATTTTCAGGACATGTTATTTCCACATCACATAAGGGCTTTTGGCCAAAGAGGGATGCAAAAATCTAGAATGGGCCTTCAGTGAGATGTTAATGGACTCTGCCTCAGTAGTCTCTAACAGCAGAATGTATAAGTGGCTAACTCAGGGAGCATGACTGGAAGCTTTGGAAAAGCTGTTCTTCTATCTTAACATCACAGGACATCTCCTGACAAGTTGCCAAAATCTAGTTGGAGGGTTCCTCAGGCAAAAGAAAAGAGATGTAAAGAAATGTGGAAATAAAATGAACTGCATCAAAATAGATTGCGGCTGAGACTCAGTGGAAGGCCTGTGGCTCTGGATTGGATTCAAGTATAATGTTACAAAAAGTGCAAGATATAAGTGCTTATACTTAAAGAACTAGCCATTCAAGTCTTTCCTTGGGCATCATAATTCCATGAACACAGAGTAAATTTACTGACAAATTCAACGTAGTCTTGGGATTTGCATTTGCTTTTCTTTATTAAGAAGTTCCCTCTTTGCTAATCCCCCATCTCTCTTTTTCATACACAGAGAGAAAGAGAAAAGAGAGACATTAAGAAACTACAATACATGAAAACTGCACTATTGACTTACAATACTTTGTGTGCTTGTGTGTGCATGGTGTGTGCTGCTGGGAAAGGAATCTAGAGCCTCCCGTATTCTAGACATACACTCTCACTCTCCCACTGAGCAATACTCTGGCCCAGAAATTGTATTAAGAAAAGAACAAACAAATTTCTATTTGAAAATCTTTCTAAACCATACCAATCTGACTAGCTTGTCATTCTTTCTACTTTTCTGTCCACCTGCTACCTGTGTGTGCATGTATGTTCCCTAACCTCATTAATTCATATAACCATAAAAACCAAAAGGCCATGGTGACCTATTCCCCTGAATGTTGGGAAAAATAGATTGAGATTTAGACATCTTTGATAATTCTAAGAATAAACTATTTTTTCAGATGATTCCAAATTCTCAGAAGCAGTGCAGACCTTGCTCACCTGGATAGAGAGAGGAGAGGTAAACCGCCGCAGTGCCAACAATTTCTACTCCATGATTCAGTCAGCCAATAGCCATGTCCGCTGCCTTGTGAATGAGAAAGCCACCCATGAGAAAGACATGGAAGAAGCAAAGGAGAAGTTCAAGCAGGCCCTTTCTGGAATTCTCATTCAGTGTGAGTGGAAGTTAGAATTCTGCAGGGCAAGTGATGATTAAATGAAGCCCCGCCCCAGCATTCCAGCAGAATTCTAACATCTCATCATTTTTCATTACCATGCCTCAGGGGGTATAGGGTATTTTCTTGCTGAAGCTGTGATGTACCATCAGCAGCATTAAAAGTTGTTTTCCTTCAGATTTGCATGATTATCATGTAATATGCTTTTTACGGAACTTACAGTAATAATTTTCAATTATATTTTCCCAAGATGATTGGCTAAAAAACAAATCTGCTACTTCTATGCTTTCTATTTTTAACTTTCTTCCACTACATTTGCTGGATAAGATAGACACAGTGATGGTGCTTACCCAAGATCTCTTAAATGAGGTAGATCAAATAAATTCTCAAGTAATTCTTTTGTTCACCATGTGACAAAATTATATATTCTTTTAAATCTTTTCTGGAAAAAAACTATATTCACCTTAAGAATAAGGGCACAGTTTTATGATTTTGCTTTTAAACAATTATGGTCCACTCTTCCTATATTTTCCTTTTCATACTTGACTTATACATTATTGTGATTAATTTCCCAATTGTATTCTGGATATATTTATGGACATAAAATCCAAGAGAGGAAAGCCCATGCTTCAGAATGTCTGAATCAGTAGAAAAATAGGGCAGCAGGCATTGTGAGAGTATAGAACCTTAAATCATTAGAACACTGAGTGAAACCATAACTGTAAAGAAAAAAAATAACATCTCGAGATTTTTTTTTACTATGAACTCATGTCCTGCTTTTCTTATCCCAAAAGAGTCATATTTCAGCCTCTCCCTCTTGAACTGGTTAGCATAAAGCACCAGAAGATTTATACACATTTCCCCATTAAACATTATAAGAGATCCTGAAAGGTACCCTCTAGGACTGTATTCACACTGATTTCATCCATAAAACTTTCTACAGTTAGCAAGCCTGTGTAAGCATATTTAGACAGTCATCATGGGTTTTGATTTGATGCTTCTGATTAAACATACCTTAGAATAATGAAAAAGATAAATCATTATTGAAGTGAAGGATTCATGTTTAATTCCTGTGGCTGCTTACTAAAGAAAGTGGATGAGAGCAAAGCACAGTTATATACATTTATGAAAATGTCATAAGGAAACGCATTATTTTATATGCTAACTAAAAATACCATGAAGTCCATAAAACAAAAGACCTAGTGATAGAGTTGCTGGTGTAGTTTGTTTCTGTGCTACTTGGGGTTAGCAGTACTAAGTACAAAATTTAAACTAAAACATATTTATTATGACTGGCTTTCCTTGCCTTCAGGAATCCATACTGTTTTCATTTAAGCTTTAGTCTCCATTTCACCACAAAACTTCTGGAATTCCCTTGCTTTTATTCTGTATATTGATGTCTTCTTCCTTTGAGTCCCCTTTAAAATTACGGCAACTGCTGTGTTTTAAATGTGAAATGTTCTCCATAGACTCATATATTTAAATACTTGGTCTTCAGCTGGTAGTGCTCTTTAGCAAGGTTGTAGAATCTTTAGTGCATGGCTCCCTCTGGAGGAAAAAGTTTACTGGGAATGAGTCTTAAGGCTTTATACTCTGGCCCCACTTCCTGCATGCTGTCTACTTCTGGATTGCAGATACATGGCAACCAGCTGCCTCACACTCTTCTGCCATCTTTTCCCTGCTGTAATTCACTGTATCCCTTCTTAAACCATGAGCCATAAAACCTCTCCCTTCATTATGTAGCTTCCTTCAGGTAATATGTGATAGTAAACAGGAAAGTAACATTAAGAATCTTAACAAATGTGCTTTATCCAAGTACAACCACAGCCTGATAGTGTCTCATAACAAGAAGATACAACAAACCTCATGCTTCTCTTTTCTTTCTCCTCTCTTTTTTTGACCTGTTCTGACTACTGCCTTGATGATGCAGTTGAGCAGATAGTGGCTGTTTACCATTCTGCTTCCAAACAGAAGGCATGGGACCACTTCACAAAAGCCCAGCGTAAAAACATCAGCGTTTGGTGCAAACAAGCTGAGGTTGGTAACTTTTCACTCGGGTAGCTCCTCATGGGGAAGTTTCTTTCTTTAACAAGTTATTGATTTGGAGTTTAGCCAGAATTAAATAGTGCAAGTTCCAGTGGTCACAACAGGCCCTAATGAAACACTAAGATGTGTTCTGTACTCCACCATTGTCCAGATCACCTGCTGTCAAAAGGGTAATAAATGTGCATGTGTTGTCTTATGTACATTCTGCTGGATGGAAGTCTTAGTAGAGAAAAGGTAGGTAGGATTATTCTTAGATTACTTCTCTATACTACCTGTAAGGTCGGAATTCAGGCTGCACCCTGATCCTCTTCCCAACCCAGACTCAGTATCAACAAAGATCAAAGATAAAGACTTCCTCTTGTAAACAAAAAACAACACCTGGCCTGAGAGACTGTCCTTCCGAGAGACTGTCCTTCCAACCCCTCCTGATCCTGAGAGCACGTGACCCCCTGAGCCCCGCACCCAACCTCATGTGACCAACCAGACCCCAACCTGAACGTTTTTCCCTTTAAAACCCTGATCTAAACCTGCCTCGCGCGCCTTTTCGCCACCCTTGGTGAAAAGTGCCTGGCAGCTCGCTTTTCCTCCTATTAAAACCTTCCCTTTCAGAGTGGTCTCTCGTGGTCATTTCCATTCTAACATCTGGTGCCGAAACCCAGGAAGGGGTCATTCCGGATTTCCCCTTTGGGTGACCGGACCCCCTTCCCGGACCACATGACCACTGAGCTGCCGTTGACCCTCTGAAAGCCTCGCCTCGGATCATCTGTCTGCTTGCCGGCTCCCACATCCACCACGTTTCTGCTTATTCCTCAGCTCTTCATTGCTCCTCTCTCTCTGTCTCACTGTCTCTCCCTCTCAGGCAACTAGATGTCTCCCCCCTTCTCCTCACTCTCGGAGAGTGTCCCTCTCTCTCGGGCTAGCC
>PVHP010042794.1:0-14844 GCA_004024765.1 Zapus hudsonius
AAGTTGGTAGCCCACCTGGTTCTGTGGAATGGAGATTGGTTAGAAAGAGAGGGTCATTGGATTTGCAACACAGTTTTGTTTTTGAAAAATGGCCATCGGCGTGTGAAGCAGGTGTGCAAGGTTGCCTGCATGGAGCCCGATGGAGCCATGAGGATGAACTGTGGGTTGCAATGGAGACCCAGTGAATTCCAGGACTATGAGCACCGGATGACGTTTTCCCGGACTGTGAGTAGCCTAGCTGGAGGGGCGGAATTGAATCTCCAAGAGACTTGTGTTATTGGTTAGAATCATTGAGCTTGGAGTTAGAGATTGATGGTGCCCTGTTTTTTTGAATCTTGTATTGTATTGGTCAGTCTGTTTTTGCTGTGCCTCATGTTTTGCATTGTGAATGTTCTGTGCCATTATGGGTTTATTTTTGGTATTATGGCTCAGTTGAAAGCTGCGGGACTTAAGAGTTGAGTTGAACATACTGTGTTTATATCTTGTATGATTATTAGTTTGTGGGGGCCAGGGGCGGACTGTCATGGTTTGATACAGGTGTCCCCCACAAACAATTGAATGTGTTCTGATAGATTGATCCTCAGCTGATGGCAGTTTGGGTTTTACAACCTCGATGGAGCTGTGTTGTTGGGGGCGGGCTTATGGGGGTTATAAGCCAGCTTCCCCTTGCCAGTGTTTAGCACACCTTCCTGCCGCTGTTTGCAGTGCTGTGGCAGAGGTGATGTCCAGCCCTCTGCTCATGCCATCATTTTCACTGCCAGGATGGAGTCTCCCCTCGAGTCCGTAAGCCAAATAAACCCATTCCTCCACAAGCCGCCTTTGCTTGGGTTCTATCTGCGCAGCAACAAGAAAGCTGACTGCAACAGGGGGAGAGAGGGGAAGGGAAAGCGAAGGGGGAGACAGAAAGGGGAGGGGAGGAGACAGAGAGAATGGGGGCATCAGGGCCTCTAACTGCTGCAAATGAGCTCCAGTTGCATGTGCCACTTTCTGCATCTGGTTTTATGTGGCCGCTGGGTACCCACACAAATGAAGTAGGTCTCATTTGATAACTTCTTTTTCTTGAAGCCTTGAAGTGAAATTACAGTGAGGACTGGTAGGAAATGGGTTTTTAAATGGAGGGAAAGTTTGAAATTATCTCTTCAGAGAGTGGAGCAAAAATTACCTAAATAACAGAACCATTGCCAGAGTGAACCTGGTTGGAATTTGTGATTTCAGGGTGATCTGACTTACACACACACACACACACACACACACACACACACACACACACACACACACTTAAAAATGTTCCATCTGAGTCAGACATGGTGACTCACACCTGTAATCTCAGCACTTGAGAGGCTGAGACAGGAGGATCACCATGAATTCAAGTCCAGCATGAGTTACAGAATAAATTCCAAGTGAACTTGGGCTAGAGTGAGCCCAAGCAAACACACAAAGGTCCAATCTGTATTAGTTATCTTTCTTATTGCAGATGCCTGACCAGAAACCACTTCAGGTAGGAAGGGCTTATTTTGGCTCATTTACAGTTTGAGGGATACAGGGAAGGTGCGGCAGTGAGATGAGGGCACAGCTGGTCACAAGGTGTCTGTAGAGAGAAGACAGCTAATGCACAGCTTGTTTTCTCCATTTTATTCCGTTCCCCATCCCAGCCCATAGAACAGTGTCAGCCACGGTTAGGTTGTATCTTTTCACCTTAATTAACCTACTCTGGACAACTTTGCATACCTGCTTTAACCCAAACAGCTCTCACACTTGGTTGGAGAATCTGTTTTATTTTAGAGATGATAGAGAAAATGGAGGAGAGCCATAAGACAAGAAAATAGCCAACTGCTGCCCATCATGAGACTTGCCATTTCTACTAAGGAGAAATTGCAGAGGAAACAACAACATGAATAATGCTCTTACTGCGAGCCTGACAACCAGCCCTGGGGTGATGGTGACAGATATGATGATTAATCGAAACCTATCACAGCAGAAATTCAGAGGCGACAGAAAACACTAAATAAGACTGCCAACACGCCTGCCATGGCTCAGGGAACATGGTGGAAGAGGGGGAAGAAAGACTGCAAGAGCCACAGAGTGGGTAGGAAGACCCTTAGGCACAGTTACGCCACAGGGACTGACAGAGGCCTTCATGACCCCATAGTGATACCATAACCCTACTGAGGAGAGCCCCTGGGGTAATGGGAACTGGGGCTTACAAAAGAGCATGTGTGTGTGTTTGGATTTTCAAGGTAGGGTCTCCCTCTAGTCCAGGCTGACCTGGAATTCACTCTGTAGTCTCAGGGTGGCCTTGAACTCACAGTGATCCTCCTACCTCTGCCTCCTGAGTGCTGGGATTAAAGGTGTGTGCCACCACGCCCAGCTTATTTTCTTTTTTTAAAGAGGAGGCCAACAAGATGAGAGATGAAGAGGGAGGGCAGTTGTACTAGCTCATGGTCCTTAAAAGAGTGAGGGAAGTATTTCATGGTGGATGGATTGTGGTTCAACGTAACTTTGTACAAGGAAGATGATGTCAAGCTAAGCTCTAGACGTTAGGATACATGAAGTTCGAGAGAGTGAGCAGCAAGTGTTCACAGGGCTACGTTTCAATAGGTTTCCTTCAGGCCTGGGGTTTAGCTTACACAAGAAGACCTACAGACATATTGTGATGTTGAAAATTTGGTTACCTTAAAAAATAAGCTAGGAATGGTAGTGCACGCCTCTAATCTCAGCATTGTCAGGAGGCAGAGATAGAGGATGGCCTTGAGTTCAAGGTCAGCCTGAGACTACATAGAGAATTCCAGGTCAGCCTGGGGTAGAGCGAGACCCTACCTCAACAAGCAAAAAATAAAAATAAATAGTCTTTTCTAAAAGCACAGAGGGCAGATTCAGAAAAAAGAAAAATAGGGAGTTAAGGAGAGACACTGAGAAATAAGCGAAGAGAAAGCTTTTTCTGGACTTGTATCTAATACTGACATGGGGTAAGCCATGATACATGCCAACACGGTTCTGGAAGAATTTTCTTTCCACGCCCCACTGCCAACACCATCTAGTAACCTTTTACAGAGGAAGAACTTGACTTTCTATAACAAGCCAGGTGTATCTGCAAGGGAACTCCAGGTTGAATGATCCCACGAGCAATAAGAGGACCCCGATTTCTCCATTCTAAGATAATATGAATCATGAGGTTTCTATTGAATAATGTCTTCAGAGGGCCAAGGGGGAAGGGTACATTAGCTTCTTGTCATGATTTCAGGATTATTTCAATAGGAAACACTGAAGACTTAGAGCCAAGGAAACTGAAACTTCATCGTGTCCCTGGATGGAGGAGGGAAGACGCAGGCCTCATGGGAAGATGCATTTCTTAATGAAAAATGAGGAAGGTGTTGAGAGCTAGCCATTCAGACATAACAAGAGGGAAGGAGGTTGGAACGCAGCCTGGATGGTGTTGGTGAGAATTCTCTGACAATGATCATTCTATTGTGGCCTAATCTTTATTAATCACAAAACTGGATTTATACAAAACCATGATTGTCTCCTTCTGAGGAAATCTAAAACATGGCTGATTTTCAATCCTTTGAAATGGGTTTCCTGGATGCAAGCCAAAATCAAGATAATCTCTACCAAAATAACTAGTCTGCCATCTCCTCTCCCATAAATGAGACTCTGCTTGTAGTACTGACCCATTTTGGGTCAATAGGTCTATATTTAGTCTTTTTTTCTGAGTCTTAATTCTCTAATCCTTAAAATAAAAATTAACAGGAGTTCCTAAATTCTCTACTGTATTTACATATTAAAACTGAGCATGATGATGGTATTCTTTGAGTACTCCAAGAGGCAAAGCCAAACTCCTACTTGGTGTAATTGACTTAAACACCAGATTCTCCTGAGGAAACAGGGTTGTCTTTACAACTTGATTCAAATAGCTGCTCTGATTCTCAATAGCTTTTTATGAAATTATCATGCAGACCTAAATTGGTGCAGCTGAATTAAACAACTATCAGAGCTTAACATTCTTAGTCACAAGCCCTCAATTTAACCAACCATTTATTATAATCAAAAAGCAATCAATATGTTGATTGTGGTGACATGTAAAATGAAGATAGAATTATTAGCAATTACCCTGTATTTGCGGTTCAGTGTGATGGAGAAAGAACGAAAAAGAAAATTTAAAGCATACTCCCGTTAAAGGACCAATTGCTGTGTTTTGGAGCAGCGTACTTTATTGATTGTAGTCTTTAAATAAATTGAATAACATAGGTTGCTGTCAAACATATGAATTATTCATAAAGCACAGTTTGGGAACACTGAAACAGCCCCTGTTTATGAATATTCAAATATGTTAATAGACCAATGACTGACCCAACAGTTACCAATTCTTGCATGAAGAGTAGATCTCAGCAAGCTATTGGAAATCTATTTGGCGAATTTATTTCCTTGAATTACTGGATTGAGACTTGGGCAGTTTGGGAAAGAAGTTGAGCCAAATTGGAGAGGCGTTAGGTGAGGAGTCACTTAGTAATTCCCAAGTCTTTTTTCAGCAGGCTCTGGGGATTTCCAGATTTCTAGGATCACATTTTTGGGGGTGGCCCTTGTATCCCTTCCTATGAATATCTGGAACAATTCCTTTCTTTTATTTTTTCAGTCTTATTTAGGAGAGGGTAAAAGGAAATTCCAGAGCATTCCATTTTTTAAATCTTGGTTTCCCGCCCACCACGACTCAAGGAACTGAGCGGAAGAGGGAGCGAAAAGATTGTGAGAGCCATGGTGGGGGAGACTATCCAGAGGCATGGCACCCCTCAGTAACAACACACTTGGGCCAGAAGAACTGGGCTAAGTACTAGGCTATCCATGGTCCCCTGCCCCAAGGATGATCCAGATGGCCCACGGAGGAGGATATCCAGCTGATTGTGGATGGGGAAGAGGGGCATTGGGGATCTGGGGAAAACAACTCATTGTTTGCCCATTAAATAATGTAACTCATTATGGACAATAAAAAAAAAATCTCGGTTTCCTTTCCTCTCAACAAGTGTGTATGGTGGGCTGTAAACTCTATGTCTTAATATTCATGAGGCCTCATTAGGAGCAAAATTTCTATGTCCTGGAAACACAAGGAAATCATTGCATCTTGAGAGGGGATATTCTAGGAAAAGAGAATTTGTCCAAGGCCAGCAGTCTATACAGAGAGAGACTCACAGGAAGTCAGAAACCAATAAGTACCATTTGCCTTGAACTCAGAGAGGGTTGCCAGGACAACACCTTCAGTTTGAAAACACTGGACGGTCTTGAGAAAACTGGAGTGATCCGGTCACCTACACACCATCTCACTTTGTCCAGAGGAACCTCGTGGAATGTGGGACTTTGTGTCCTCAAGCTAGGCGACCCTTGGGCAAGCCAGGAGGGTTGGTCACTCTCTTTAAACCACAGAATGGCATGAGCAGACTTGGGAGGATCTTCTCATGCTGGTCAAGTTTCTAAGACATCATATATGCAGAATGACAGCTCATCTATTGATCCTAACAGTGTATATTTTTTCCGATTGGAATCCATGCACACGATGTGGGGTGCTCCTTCTGTTTTGAGCGTAGCTTTATAAACGCAATCTTCCCACTGAGTGTGTCGTGGGCTCTAAGGAAGGAAGTCTGTTGTAACAATTTGCAAACATCACCATGCATCACCATGCGCCATAGGAGCATTGCAACAGTGTGGATCCTTGGGCCCCATTCTTGGAAATTTTCACTAGTCAAATTCAACTTGGAGAACTGTTTTACCCAGGTTAAGGTGGAGCCTGATGAGTCAGTCCTATCTGATCACCACTGGAGAATACCACACACTGAATTGAGCCAGCCAACTGACTCTCAGCTTCTGGCCTCAGATACCCTTGCCTTTTTTTTTTTGTTTTTTTTTTTTTTTGTTTTTCGAGGTAGGGTCTCACTCTAGCCCAGGCTGACCTGGAATTCACTATGTAGTCTCAGGGTGGCCTGGAACTCATGGTGATCCTCCTACCTCTGCCTCCCGAGTGCTGGGATTAAAGGCGTGCACCACCACGCCCGGCCCATTGCCTCTTTTTTAAGTGTGATCCCTCATATTAAAAGTGTTAACAGGGGCTGGAGAGATGACTCATCAGTTAAAGGCTTACAAAGCCTTCTGACTTGGGTTTAACTCCCCAAAACCCAGGAAAAGCCTATTGCACAAAGTGACACATGTGTCTGGAGTTCGTTTGTATGGCAGGAGGCCCTGGTGCATCCATACTCACTCTCTCTTTCTCTCAAATAAATGAATAAATATTTTTTAAAACTGTAACAGTTTCCTTACAGTACCTAACCATCAGTTTCTTCATCTGTTGAAGTGACACTGATCTTTGTCATTAGAAGCCATTTCATGGAGCTATTATAGAATTAAGTGACATAGTATATGCAACATGCTTAGAAGCCTGAAAGCCATGGAGCTCAGTGAAAATTATCTAAAATTATCTTTCCCTGAATGGTGATGGGTAAACTGCCAAAATCTTACTCTTCTTCCTTTTACTAAATTCTCTGAGGATAATTGTTCTATTAATCAACACACTCTTTCTTCAGGAACAATGTTGGTTTTTTATCGTAGTTACCTTTGCTTTGCTGGGACAGAAATACCTGACCAAAAGCAGCTAGTAGGAGGAAAGTTTCTTTTTTTAATATATATATATATATATATATATATATATATATATATATATTTGCAAGCAGAGAGAAATTGAAGAAAGATAGGAAAAGAGAATGGATGTGCCAGGGCCTCCAGATGATGCAAACAGACTCCAGATGCATGTGCTGCTTTGTGCATCTGGCTTTACATGGGTCCTGGAGAATTGAACTTGGGTCATTAGGCTTTACAGGCAAGCACCTTAACCGCTGAGTCATCTCTCCAGCCCAAGGAAAGATTTTTATTTTGGCTTAGAGTCTTGAGGGGAAGCTTCACGATGGCAGAAAATAGGATGGTAGAGCAGAGGCTGGACCTCTCCATAGTAGGTGAACAACAGCAGCAGGAGAGACAGAACTCGGCCGAGAGAGAGCAGCTGGCTATGACATTCCTGAGCCCGTCCACAGTAACACACCTCCTCCAGCAAGGCTCCACTTCCCGAATTACCATCAGCTGGGACCAGGCATTCAGAACACAGGAGTTTATGAGGGATGCCTGATGCAAACCACCACAGGATTCAAGTTAATACATTTGGCTACAATAATATTTGATTGCACCACTTTTCTGATCTACAGATACAAACATATTTCTGAAGGCAGTACCTCATTTAGCCTGGTTGCTGTCAGACCTTCATTCAGCTGCATCTAGCCAATCCGTTTGGTTGTTACGATGAATAGTGAAGCAATTTCATTCTGGAAAGGTGATTGTGAGTTGGATGTTTGGACAAAGCAAGCCCGGGAATGCAGGCATGTGTAAAAATGCCTTCTCTTGCAATGCTCATGAATTCTCTCCAGTTTACTGTTCAAATAGGTGAGAGCTAGATAGATTTCATCTGTGTGGGTTGCTCTAGATAGATTAAATTTCATTTCATCATTTCCTGCCCTCTCCCCAACCCCTCACTATGGAGAAGTTCTCCCATCATTGGCGAGGGTATCACAGCTGTTTTAAATGACACCCACCTCCTGACCTCATCACCTGTTTCTCAGTCTTCAAGGCAGTTACATGTGGTCAAATGGCTGATTTCTGGCCAATGGAATTAGTCATAAGAGTTCTGTGGGGCTGGAGAGATGGCTGAGTGGTTAAGGCACTTGCCTCCGGTGCCTAAGGCTCCAGGTTCAATTCCCCAGTACCCACATAAGCCCGACCCACAAGGTGGTGGCTCTGGTGTGCCCTCTCTCTCTCTCTCTCTCTCTGTATCTCTCTGCTTGAAAATTAATAAATAAAATATTTTTTTTTAAAAAAGGATTTTGGGTTATTTCCAAGAAAACTTGTCCGGTAATCTTCCAGTTTTCTGGCCCCTCACCTGCTGAGCTAACACATCAGGTTCAGTGGAGTCTCTGGGCTGAAAGAGTCTTGGTTCAGGGTCACTGCTCAGAGAAAGGTCTGCTTGACTAGGAAGGGTGGCATTGTCTTCTTGTTATTATAAAATCCTACCTCTCATAGGTGTTGGTCATCAAAGAGTAGATTTTTATTTTATTATTATTTTTTGCTTGTTTTATCAGTCAGCCCAGCTAGCTGACTTTTCAAATAGGAAGAGAGACTTCAGGCACAGCAAATATCTGGCCAGTTTTATTTTTTAAAATAAAGTGTTTTGTTTTCAAAACTACTCTGTCTTTATATTTATTTTAGAAAATTAGAAGGAAACAAATGAAAATAAGCTGTAATTGTATCATTTGTTCTTCTGAAGAGTGCAGAATGATTTTCCCCATTAAAAATAAGCTTTTGGGGGTCTGGCAAGATGTCTCAGCAGTTAAAGCACTTGGCTGCAAAACCTAAGGACCCAGGTTTGACTCCCTAGGACCCAAGTAAAGCCAGATGCACAAAGTGGTGCATGTGTCTGGAGCTTGTTTGCAGTGGCTGGAGGTCCCTGGTGTGCCCATTATCTCTTTCTCTGATTTTAAATAAATAAATATTTAAAAATAAGCTTATCCATTGCATTAGTTACTTTTCTTATTGCTATGACCAGATACTTGACCAAAACAAAACAAAACAAACAATAAAACTTAAGGAAGGATCTATTTGGCTGACAGTTCAGAGGAATGCAGTTCACCATGATGACTAAGCCAAGGTGGCAGGAACATGCATCGGATGGTCACATCGCATCCTCAGTCAGGAAGCAGAGAGATGTATGTTGGTAGTACATGTTCTTTCTCATTTGTATTCAGCCTGGGCTCCCAGACCAGGGAATGATGCCACCCATACTTAGGGTAGATCTTCTCTCTTCGATTAAACCTCTCTGGAAATTCCCTCACAGAAACACCCAAAAGTGTGTCTTTCAGATGACTGTAAATTTAATCAAGTTGATGATGAATATTAACCATCCTACCCAGGGTCAGTGTCTTATAACATTTTTATTGCTTACCATGGAATATAAACAATGTCATGTGTATCATCTCTCTTTTGCATGTGGGTGTGCATGTTTGTATCTGTGTGGGTGCATGTGTGTGCACATGTATGTGGAAGTCCCAGGTCTGCCTCTATCTCTCTCCACCTTATTTATTGAGGCACACACACACACAGACACACACACACACACACACACACACACACACACACACACACACACACACACAGTGTGTCTCTCACTAAACCCACAGCTCACTAATTCAGCTAGCCTAGCCAGCCAGCCTGCTCCAGGAATCACCTGCTTCCGCCTCCTGAGCACTAGGGTTATGGATGCACACACCATCACACCTAGAACTTGACATTGGAACGAAGAATTGGAAATTAGGTTCTTGAATTTGCACAGCAAGTATTTTCCCCACTGAGCCATCTCCCAGACCATAAATCACCATTTTTAATGGTGGCACTGACACCCAATACCCTCTTAATGAACATTCCAATTTTTCTCATAAAACAAATCCAGCTCTATACACTAATCTTTGCTTCTATCTTTATATCGTTAAGCTATTTCATTGAAGTGTAATTGCTAATTTAACATTTAATTCTTATGACTAGTGCCACCTTGCCTGGCTTCATTAGCCTTGTCAAAGTTATAACCTTAATTTGATTTCTAGATTAAGTGGGATTGAGGGAGAGTTTACCGACCTTTATCACTGTACCATGGGCAATTGACAGAGAAATGTTGGGCTTCATCACTTACACTCTCTCACTATGAAATGATTCTTGGGAAGGTTTATTATAGCTGAAGTTCCTTGGACAGTGAGAGTCAAGCCTGTCTTGGAGTCCACAGGTTTGCTGTCAGTCATTCACACTTTCCTGTGTCTGAGGTCAACCAGGCAGGATGTGGTTAAATATTGTAACAAACATGAACCTATGTATTGCACTTAACATTCTGTAGGGAACACACTAGTAAAGAGGCTTACTTCCCCCCCCAAATTTACATAACTGATTATTTGGTTTCAGAAAGCTTCCCTCAAACTTGGAGATGCCAAATGGCTCATAGAAGAGTTAGATGAAAATATGAAAGGTGTGACTTTATTTTAGAATAAATTTACAGAATGCTGCATATGTTGTAAGCTTCGCCCTTGGGCGGTCTTAACCTTGGTTGGTGGATCTCATAACTCAGTTATCACAGGCAAACAAGGCATTTTTAATTTCAAAGGTGGCTCCCTGCTGTGCTGATAATACCTTCTGCTCCCACACAGGGCTGCAAAGACTCTTATCTGGTTGTATTGAATGCCATTAGCTCGGCCTGACCCACCGATGACTGTGTGTGCCCCTGTCACATGCCCCTCCTTGGGTGATGAGGGACCTTTGATTAATTCAACAGCTGGCTTCAAAGATGTAGAACAGTACAAGAGACGGAGGGGACAGATGACACAGGTTGTGAGCTCCTTTGCTGGCATAAGCCAGAGGTATTTTTGGAGATGGAGTGGCTAAGAACATGCTTCTTTAAATATTGTTTGAAAAATTAAGATTACATGTAAACATTTTCAAACTAGATGTAACTCTTTTTATTTTCAAAAATATTTTCACTTATTTATTTATAAGGAGAGAGAGAGAGAGAGAGAGAGAGAGAGAGAGAGAGAGAGAGAGAGAGAGAGAGAGAGAGAGAACATGCCAGGACCTCTAGCTGTTGCAAACAAGCTCCAGATGCATGTGCCACTTTGTGCATCTGGCTTTGCATGAAAATAGAACTCAGGCCATTAGGATTTGCAAGCAAGTGCCCTAACTGCTGAGCCATCTCTTCAGCCCAGTTGGTAACTCTTGATTTTGGCTTAAACTATTTGGATGGATAAATGGAGTTATTTAAGTGCCTCAAGGGGTCCAGTTTTATCAGGCACCCTTGTTAGCAAAGGGGTAGAGAAAATAAAATTACACCCTATCTGTATCACTGTTTTTCTCTATTTGCTCAGCAAATATATGTACATATATGTACATATATTTGTACATATATGTATATTTGTACAGCAGGAGAAGGCAGTATGCCTCACCTAGGTTTTCTCCACACAGTGCATGGAACGTGTCATTCTTACTAGGAAAGCTGTCTAATTTTTTGGTTTGTCTATTTAAAATAGCAACCTAGTCTCTAGCAACCAAAAGCCAAATGGATTTACTTATAGATCTTTAGTAAAAGCGAAGTATTGGCAATGAACTTAACTTGCAAGTGTAAGTTTCTACTTTGGATTTTTTTCCAATAAAAAGATGAAACTGTTGTACTGTTGAATTATCTTGGATCCTGACAACAGGAATGGGTAGCTTCTCCACCACACTAGCTAGCCAGTTTTAGATCTGTGGTTGTTTGAATGTATGTCCCCCAGAGACTCGGGTGGTGTGTGTGTGTGTGTGTGTGTGTGTGTGTGTGTGTGTGTGTGTGTGTGTGTGTTTATTTATTAGAGAGACAGAGAGAAAGAGGCAGAGAGTGAGAAAATGGGTACATCAGGGCCTCCAGCCACTGCAAACAAATTCCAGAAGTATGTACCACTCTGTGCATCTGGCTTTATGTGGTTACTGGGGAATTGAACCCAGGCCAACCCAGGCTGCCAGGCTTTGCAAGCACGTCCTTTTGATCACTGAGCCATCTCTCCAGCCCCTTGGGTGTTTTATTAAAGCTTGTAACTTGGGTCTCCAGCAGCTTGGCTGGAGGAGGTGTCGCCGGGGGTGGATCCTGGGGTCCAGCCTTAAGTTGTCACTGGGGGTGGATCTGAATTTCAGCCCAAAGGTATGCAGAGAGGTGTGAGTTCCTGCTGCTTGTTGCTCATCAGTCCAGGTCGTTCATGCTTGCTGCAGGTCCCTGCTCGCTGCTTTTGGTGTTTGCTGACTGGTTGGTTGTTTCTCTCTGCTTGGATGTATGGAAACAGCTTCTTCCACCACGGATGGAACTTCCCCCCTGGATGTGTAAGCTTGAAATAACCCCTTCCTCCTCTAACCTGTGCCTGGTTTGGATGTTCATCCCACAATGTGGAGCCCTCTATAACGATGTCCCTTTGATATTGCTTTGTGGAAAGCTCTTCTAATGATCCTGAGTGTCTTCCTAATTGAGACCATATGTCTCAAAATGGAGCCTTAGGAATCTTATCTAAATTGTTCTTGATTAAAGTACATCTCCCTGGGAATCTTCCTCGTAGCGCTGGGCAGTGAACTGGCCTGCAATACTGGCCTTTGCTCCCATCACTGGTGAGACATTCACAGCTACTGTGTGGTGTAAACTCAGCACTATAAGGCAAAGCTTGTGGGCAGGATGCCCAGCCTGGGAAAGCAGGAGTCCCATGGGACATATCCATGCCCCTGCCCTTCACATGGGATGGTGTGATCAGAGAGTACATCTTTCTTTCAATCAAACTGGCCAATTCCTAAAAGTGGTATTTTGTTCTTTGCAAAAACCAATTATGTTTGCTGATTAATTTATACATTTGTACTAGCCTCTCCAAACCCTTCTCTGATTTTCATACCCAGTTGAACTATTTATTAGATGTTGAAAAAAAAATCACTTCATCACTCTGAGCCTAATTTCCACATTAAACAAGAAGGTAATTGATCTGTAGGCCCCTTCAGTCTCTTAATTACCATATTATAGTATGCTAATAATACTTATATTCATTCATTTACTCAAGAAATGCATACTGAGCCCACCATGTGTGTTGTGGTCAGCTAGTTGCTGCGTAGAAAGAACCCAAGCAAAAGCGGCTTGTGGAGGAATGGGTTTATTTGGCTTATGGACTCGAGGGGAGACTCCATCCTGGCAGGGAAAACGATGGCATGAGCAGAGGGCTGGACATCACCTCCGCCACAGCATTGCAAACAGCAGCAGGAAGGTGTGCCAAACACTGGCAAGGGGAAGCTGGCTTATAACCCCCATAAGGCTGCCCCCAACAACAGAGCTCCAACGAGGTTGTAAAACCCAAACTGCCATCAGCTGAGGATCAATTACCCAGAACACATTCATTTGTTTGTGGGGGACACCTGGATCAAACGATGACAATGTGTAGCAGGCATTGTGCTGGGTCTCAGGGACACTGCCAACACCCTCAGGTCTAGTCCCTGGAAAAACAGAGAGGATACAGCTGGGATAACTGGAGCACATAAAGTGTGACAAATCTCTCCAAGTGACTCTGGTCCTCTATCCACTGAGAAGACGATATCCACTTAGAAGAGGCTGGCCACAGGAAACATTTCCCCCTGTAGCCTGGGTGGAGGCAATCAAGTTCTACACAAGAACTATGCATAGTTTGGCCATTCTGTTGGGCAATACAGGGTTTCATTCACATTAATGCATTGGTTATATAATCTGAAAGTGGGCTTTTTTATTGTTGTTGTATGTTTGTATTTCAAGGTAGGGTCTCTAGTCCAGGCTGACCTGAAATTCACTATATATTCTCAGTGTGGCCTCAAACTCATGTTGATCCTCCTACCTCTGCCTCCTGAGTGCTGGGATTAAAGACATGCACCACCACAGCTGGCTAAGAGTGGATTTTTTTTTTGTAGCATTGAGAATAAACTTAGAAACGGAGCAGAGAAAGGGGAATGCCTTTTGAGTTGGCCCATCACAGGATGGGTGTGGGGTAGCTGACTTGGACAGCTGTCCCCCGTGAGGGTGCGGCTGCTACATATGCTGTAGTCATTCTAGGGCTGAAGGCTTCTGAGGCACTTTGGGGCTTTTGTTGAGTTTGCCATCAAGTCCTCTCCAAGTACCAGGGTAGCCCTCTGTGTACCTATTACAGCCATGCACACTCACACACCTGCATAGTGATCACTCTTTACACTCATACACCTGCATAGTGATCATTCTTGACACTCACACACCTGCATAGTGATCACTCTTTACACTCACACACCTGCATAGTGATCACTCTTCACACTCACACACACCTGCATAGTGATCATTGTTCACACTCACACACCTGCATAGTGATAACTCTTTACACTCACACACTTGTATAGTGATTATTTTTCACACTCACACACACCTGTATAGTGATCATTCTTGACACTCACACACCTGCATAGTGATCACTCATTACACTCACACACCTGTATAGTGATCATTCTTCACACTCACACACCTGCATAGTGATCATTCTTCACACTCACACACCTGCATAGTGATCATTCTTCACACTCACACACCTGCATAGTGATCATTCTTCACACTCACAAACCTGTATAGTGATCATTCTTCACACTCACACACCTGCATAGTGATCATTCTTCACACTCACACACCTGTATAGTGATCATTCTTCATACTCACACACACCTGTATAGTGGTAACTCTTCACACTCACACACACCTGTATAGTGATCATTCTTCACACTCACACACACCTGTATAGTGATCATTCTTGACACTCATACTCATCTGTATAATAATCATTCTTTACACTCACACACACCTGTATAATGATCATTTTCACACTCACAGTCACACCTGTATAATGATCATTCTTCACACTCACACACATGCCTGTATAATGGTGGCTACACACTGCCATTTTCCTTTCCTCATAATTCATTCACTGATCCAATGATTCTCTGAGTCATTTACTAATTTGGTCATTTCTCCATTATTTCACAGATTTGGGTTTTTTTTTTTGTTTGTTTTGTAGATTAGCACTGACAAGTGTTTGTACAACAGGGACTCAATCTCAATGACATAGAATGTTCTAGATAGCCATCTATCTTTCTCTTCTCCATACACGACTATCTTCTCTGTCCTTCCTGCTTAGCCCTCTGTTAGAGATGGTCCTCTCCTCCTTCAGTCCTGTCTTCCTGTCCTAGTTT
>PVHP010042795.1:0-14913 GCA_004024765.1 Zapus hudsonius
CAGAGCAGATAAAGACCCTAAACTATCTGATAACAATCACAGAGATTGAATCGGTAATCAAGAACCTCCCGAAACAGAAAAGCCCAGGTCCACATGGTTTCTCAGCTGAATTCTACCAAACCTTCATCATAGAACTGAAACCTCTCTTTTTGAAGCTTGTCAGGGACATAGAAAAAGAGGGTAGGCTCCCAAACTCCTTTTATGAAGCTACCATCGCCCTAATTCCCAAACCAGGCAAAGATGTAACAAAGAAAGAAAACTACAGGCCCATATCTCTGATGAACTTGGATGCAAAAATCCTAAACAAAGTCCTAGCAAACCGAATAGAAACCCATATCAAGTCTATAATTCACCCTGACCAAGTTGGCTTCATCCCAGGGATACAGGGATGGGTCAACATTCGCAAATCGATAAATATTAATTCACCACATTAACAACCTCAACAGCAAAAACCACATGGTCATCTCAATTGATGCAGAGAAGGCTTTTGACAAAATTCAACACCACTTCATGTTCAAAACCCTGGAAAGAATAGGCATAGATGGCCTATACCTCAACATGAAAAAGTCAATATACAGATCTCCTAAAGCACAAATCATTCTCAATAGGAAACGACTCAAGGAGTTCTCCCTCAACTCAGGAACAAGACAGGGATGTCCACTCTCACCACTGCTATTTAACATAGTGCTTGAAGTTCTAGCCCAAGTAATAAGACAAGAGAACAGCATAAAAGTGATACAAATTGGAGAGGAAGAAGTCAAACTATCCCTCTTTGCAGATGACATGATCTTATATATATCAGATCCAAAGAACAGTATTAGTAATCTCCTGAAGGTGATCAATGCCTTCAGCAGAGCGGCAGGATACAAAATTAACACGCAAAAATCAGTAGCCTTTCTATATACAGAAGACATGCATTCAGAAAAAGACATCAGAGAAACTGTCCCATTCTCTATATCCTCAAATAAAATTAAATACTTGTGAATAGCACTAAACAAGGTAGTGAAAGACTTATATAAGGAAAATATTGAAACACTCAAAAGGAAAATAGAGGAGGATGTGACGAGATGGAAAGACATTCCATGCTCATGGTTAGGGAGAATCAATATAGTAAAAATGGCAATCCTGCCAAAAGCAATCTACAGATTCAACGCAATGGCAATAAAAATCCCAACCTCCTTCTTCACAGACATTGAAAAAATAATCTCAAAATTTATCTGGAAGGGTAAGAGACCTCGAATAGCTAAAACTATTCTGAGCAGGAAAAATTACGCAGAAGGTATCACCATACCTGACTTTAAGACATACTACAAAGCCATAGTAACTAAAACAGCATGGTATTGGCAGAAAAATAAACAGTCTGACAAGTGGAATAGACTCAAAGACCCAGCCTTTAATGCAAATAACTTCAGCTTCTTAGTCTTCGACAAGGGTGCCAACAATGTATGCTGGGCCAAAGATAGCATCTTCAACAAATGGTGCTGGACAAACATGTAAAAAAATGAAATTAGACCCATTCCTCTCACCATGCACACAGATCAAATCCAAATGGATCAAAGAGCTCAATATCAAGCCTGTAACCCTGAACACCCTGGAAGAAAAAGTTGGAGGAACCTTACATGAGATAGGAGTTGGGAACAACTTCCTGAGCAAATCTCTAGTAGACCAGGAAGTGCAAGAGTCATTTATCCAATGGGACCTGATCAGGCTCAAAAGCTTCTGTACAGACAAAAACACCGTTCTCAAAGTCAATAGACCCCCATCAAATTGGGAGATAATTTTTGCCAGCTACAACAGAGACAGAGGCCTGATTTCCAGAACCTACAGAGAACTCAAAAAAATTAATAGCAAAAACCCAAATTGCCCACTCACAAAATGGGGCACTGATCTCAACAGAGAATTCACAGAGGAGGAAACACAAATGGACTTTTCTCACCTGAGAAAGTGCTCAGCAACCCTAAGCATCAGGGAAATGCAAATCAAAACCACAATGAGATACCACCTTACCCTGGTCAGAATGGCAATCATAAAGAAAACCAACAACAATCATTGCTGGCAAGGATGCGGGAAAAAAGGAACCCTCATTCACTGCTGGTGGGATTGCAAACTTGTTCAACCGCTATGGAAAGCAGTGTGGAGACTCCTGAACACAATAGACATAGAACTACCAATGGACCCAGCTATCCCTCTACTAGGCATCTACCCACAAGATGTCACATCTTGACACAGAAACATTTGTACAACTATATTTATAGCAGCTCGATTCATAATAGCCAAGTATTGGAATCAACCCAAATGCCCATCCATGGAGCAATGGACAGAGAAACTGTGGTATATTTACATGATGGAATTTTACTCAGCTGAAAGGAGAAATGAAATATCGAAATTTAGGAAAAAATGGTCTGACTTCAAGCAGATCTTACTAAGCGAACACTCAAAAGAACAGAGAATCGAATGCCACATATTCTCCCTCATATGTGGTCCTTAACCAGGGTCACCGTGGTCTTTATCCAGACTAGTAGTAAGAAGTGAGAGATTATGAATGATGGGTAAAGGATGGGAGGAGGGGAATGGCTTAAACTTGAGGATAAACCATATTAGGTTTCAAAACATAAAATCCTCAGGATCATATTCTAACCTATGGAGCAAGTAGTGAGCGTCATCTGGCATGAGGGGCCATGAGTGGTAGGGGAGAGAGTCTAAGCCTGTGAATAATAGAGCAGCCGGACAACCCATGGTTCCATCCACTGGTTCCTTCCCTCGCTGAGCTGTTGACCAAAGCGACTCATGAGATTCCAACAACATGACAGAATTCTGTCAAAGCTCTTGGGTGCCCTCCCTAGGCCTGAGGTAAAACCCTGTTGCTGAAGAAACCACAGAATGCCATCGACCAGGATCGAGAGACCCTGCAATGTCCGGAATGGTATCCAGCCCCCAGAAGGCAGTTAGTGTAGTGCTAGAAGGCACTGCACAGGCTGCCAGGGGAAAATGATCAAAAACAGCTGGAGTAAACAGAGACCACTGACATGAAAAACAATCTGTGGTCATGAGTAGGCTGACCACACCCCAAACTGGGAGAGAACAGCAAACCAAGAAAGGAGCACTTGTGCAACAGAAGAGCCTGGGCCTGGGGGAGACAATCAACAGCTTTCAAATTCGGCCAATTTTCCACTTAGTGAGGGGGATCCCTTGTCTGGAACTTGGGATTCAGGGCGATAATTACTGGATCCCGTACTCTTGGGCTCCTGAGACAAGATGCACTGTGGGAGTGATTGATGGGGAGGCTACTAAAAATAGAATCTAGGTAATCCAGAAATGTGTATATTTGTTAACCTACACTGATCCGACTCTCCGATGGAGATTGTGCTTGTATTTTTCAGAATGCAGCGAGAGAGCTGGGGCCCATCTAACCCTATCAAATAACCATAGGCCTATACCTGAGATTCTGGCAAGAGAGGAGCCACCAGTCATAACATGGAGGATCCATATGGATTCCCGCAGAGAAGGACGGAGGAACAAGGGACCCAAAGCCACAGACATTCAATCTACACGGGATAAGCCAGTGAGATAGAAACCAATGATCTTCGACACAAAGACCCCAAAACTCACAACCTTAAAGCAGCCTTAATACTCATCCACCACGACTCAAGGAACTATGTGGAAGAGGGGCAGAAAGATTGTAAGAGCTGTGGTGGGGGAGACTATCCAGAGGCATGGCACCCTTCAGTATCAACACACTTGGGCCAGGAGGACCGGGCTGATTACTAGGCTATCCAGGGTCCCCTGCCACAAGGACTGATCCAGACGGCCCACAGAGGAGGATATCCAGCTGATTGGGGATGGGGAGGGAGGCACTGGGGAAACAACTCATTGTTTGCCCACTGAATAATGTAACTCATTATGGACAATAAATATATATTTAAGAAAAATAAAATATGACAAAGATTCAAAGACGAAAAAAAAATGAGAAAGTCAGAGAGACAGGCTGGAATGCCAAAGAGAAACAAAGAGAGCCAAAGTAAGAAAGCTCAAGGAAGGTCTTGAAGTCCTGGGTTCAAGACGTGGCCATGAAGTTCAAGTGCATACAATGGGTAATACATGAAGAAATTGGAAATGCAACATATACTAAATTGAAGAAAATGTATAATTTAAAACATGATCTATTTAATTCTGGAATTTCACATTTTATTTTTTATGATTGTGGCTGTGAACAACTGTAACTGCAGAAGGTGATATTATATCAAAGAGACTTCTTTCTTTGTGTCATACTGTACTCAGTGGCATTGTAACAGACTGCAAGAAAGAGAAAAGTGCTGTTGCACACTTTTCAAGCAGGTTCATAATGACCTCATGTATATAAAAATACCAAAATAATACTAAAAAGCTTATGGAAAATGGTACTCTGAACAATTTTAGGGACATTTTGAGATGTATTAATACAGTTATGATTGCTTAGTTAGTACCTTGATATTTCTGCTTACTTCTGTTGCTTACAACTTTTTATTCTTTCATTATTGAAGACAAAACTAGAAGACTGTCTTGCTTTCAGAACATCCAGTCCAGGAAAGAGAATCAACTCCTGGGGATGTTTGTGATTTCCCAAGTGAATGAAGTCCGAGCACATCTCCAAACTCAGTGATCAGGAGAAGGCTCTGAGTCCTTGCTTGCAGGATAGGGGAACCAATGAGGTAAAAGAAGGCAAGCACTTCACTGCCAAAGCCACTTGCAGAGTGACTGGGGTGGTGGTGTAGATAAGGCCTTTATTATGAATAAAAAAAGAACGGAATAGACTTGAAAGACACTATGGAAACATATTATCATGCAATGTTTTTTTTTTTTTTAATGATGATTAAACCTGAGGACATATGCCTGCCAACTAAGTCCTCTGCCACTGAGCTATATCACCCACTCTATTTTTTTTACATAGAGCCTTAATCTGTAGCCCAAGCTAGCCTTGACCTTGCTCTTCTACCTCAGTGTCCCATGTAGCTGGAATCACGGGCATGTGCCAACGAGGCCTGGCACAGATAATGATGTTTGATTAAATAAGCAGCACAAAGAATTTTGTTCAGAGTTTCAAATCTGTATGACAGAAAGGAAAGGCAAATTTTCAAGTAATGACATGTTTCAATGATGGGTAGGTTTAATCATTGAGTGACCTTGGATATGAACTATCTAAGGAGGCAGGCAACTGGGCCAGCATGTGTAGACAGGACAGAGAAGACTGGCACATTTGCAATGTAGTTACATCTAAATATTTCCTCCAGTTTGGGAACATGCTACAGTCCCTGGGAAGTCAACAGAAGGAAGGAGGAAATAGACAAGAGAGGGAAGTAGGATATACCTCATTTCTGCAGCAGAGATGATGAGAAGCCAGGGAATGAGAGCAGAAAGTAATGGTGAGAGGAGAACTAGGGGCCCATCACCTCTAGAGATCAGAGAAGGACAGAATGCCAGAAGGTCAGTAGTGTCAAAAACAGAGGGACAGAAATGCAGACAGATGTGAAGCGCAGTCTTTTAAATCTATCTATTGATCATCTATGTTCATTTATTTATAAAGTTAGGGTCTCATCATGGCTAGCTTTTAAATTCTTATGTAGCCAAGTTTTGAGCTTCTGATCATGCTGCCTCTACCTTCCAAGAACTGAGTCTAGAGGCTTGAGCCACCATACTTGGGGATTATTAATTTTGACTATCAACTTGATTGGACTGAGAAGATCTTAGAAGATTAGTAGCGCTTCTCCCCTCTAGGTGTCTCTGTGAGGGCCTTTCCAGAGACCTAATGTCTGTTGATGGATCCAGAGTGTTCACCAACTTCTGGGAGATGGTGGAGCTGTATAAGATAAGGCTTTGTCAGAGGAAAGAAGTTACCACCAGCGATAATAATGGGGGGGCTTTAACTGGCCTCTTTCTTCTGCTTGCTGGTAGCCATGGTGTGAGTTGCTTGGCTCTGCTGTAATGTTCCAGCTACAATGGACTGACATATCTGGAGGCTTGAGCTAAAATACACCATCTCTCCTGTTGGATCGTTTATATCTGGCCTGTCCCAGAAATGGGAAAGCTATCACAACCAATACAAAAGTCTCTTCTTTTTAAGATTTTGTCCCATCATCTCTCTTTATAAATCTAATTTTTTTCTAATTGTTTCTTTTCATAGTCTCTTAATTTTGATATACGTTTCTTTTCTTTAGCCTCCTAATTTGTTTTAGCTTTTGTTTGTAACAGTATAGTTTTCATTTGTTTGGTTATTTACTTTATATTTTATCTTCATTGCCCCATCATTTTTTTTAATTCTCTGTTCCTTTTGGTAACATGACAATTGCATGGAAATTGACTAAGATCTATTTTCTTTCCAGTCCCCTTCCCTTCTTTCCCTCCTGTTTTTTTTCTCACAGATTCTCCTGGATAATTCTTTTATGGACTTTTGTATGTTTAGGACGGAGGAAGATAAAACAGACTTCTAGCATCTGCCCTAGAGCTCCCTTTATATCATTTTTACAAAAATAATGAGAAAAAACTTTTAAAATTCCCATCCACACTGTAGCAGTGTTGCTACTGGTACACCCGTCCTGCATTTGTATACAATTATAATACTGCCTTTCAGTGCCAGCCAGGAAGAAGTAATAAAGTAGAATCCACATAAGGCTTTGCTTTAAGAAAGGTGAATTCCTAGTGTTAAAGGAGGTTGGCACCAATGCTACCTTTCTGCGAATAACCACTTTTCTGCATCTGGGCCATCCACATTAGAGAAAGGCAGCGCACAGCATGTAAAGATTGATGGAGAGGGAGGTCACAGGCAATGCCAGCTGCCCAATGACCCATTCCAGGAAAACAGGACATTACGCTGCTTTGTGTTTTTCTTGAGCCCAAGATCCATTTTGTGACCACTGGAAGCCTAAATTTGAGGGCAACTTGGTCAATTCTACCTAACAGCACTTGGGCAGCAGCCAAGTGCAACACTTAGGAACATGGAGGCACAGCGGTGTCTACACTTAACATTGCCCCTTCTGTTTAGTAAGCATTGTGTTCAGTCACAAAAGCCTCAGCCTGTAGGGAGTAAACAGAGTAAACAAGTGAACAGATTGGGCTTTTATTAAACCCAAAACTGCCTGGCTCAGCTGAGTAAGCATCAGTTTATAATTACTAATGAGAAAATCTTTCAGGCTAAGGACTGCATCTTGATTACATGGAAATTCTACCTGATCAATTAACATTAAAGCCTCAGAAAATATGAACATCCCATGTCATAGCAGACTCAAGAGCTATGAGTTCTGCATTCTGAAACTAACATCAATCTCAAGAAGCAATATTTCAGTAAGAGGGAGTGGGTATTTAATCATGTTTTGCCTCCCAAATATTTAAGGTTGTCATTCTGCATAAGATGTCACACTCAATTTATTATTTCATGCAGCCCCCACCATAATTCAACTAAACAGTAAGATACACAAGAAGAACAGGAAATCCCAGGGTAAACAGACTAAAACTCAAGAAAAGAAGTAAACAGGACAGAAGTACTCACACCTGAAGCTATGGTCCAGGAAATGTACTTGAACCAAGACAGAATAGTAGCTGAAGGTTAAGCTATCGTAGTCAATAATAAATGAAATTAACTAATCATTAATGTGGTTGGTAATATTCTATCTTAATATAAAATATTCATTTATCATTCTGGGAACACTATGATTATTATTAGGTTTGTCATTGTGACTTGCTGAAGCCAAAAATATATACAACAACTGAGGATAGCTCCTTGCACAGACACTGACCAATTTTTCTATTTGTTCTTGAAACCATCTGCTTGGTTCTCAGAATTAATGTGATGATGCCAAACAGGCAGAGAATCCAGAGAAGGCATTAGGAAGGAATAACACATAGAAAATTGTAAATTTTTTAAACTGCAGAAATACTGAAGTATTTGCTATTGTAATATAATTTAGATTGATGTAGCAGTTACTTTCTTGTTACTTTTACAAAACACCCAACCAGAAGCTGCTTAAAGATAGGATGTCTTTGCAGTTTACAGTTTCAAGTAGAAATCTGTCATGGCAAAGAAAGCATTGCAGAAGCAGACAGCTAATGCCACATCCTCACACCAGCAAGCAGGTATCGAGAAATTGAAAAGAATCAGGGCTGGGGTGGAAATAAATTCAAGCCCCTAAGCTTGGGAACTTCTGGGTAAGAAGATAGAATGGAGGCTGCTTCTGTGAGAGCCAGTGAAGAGAGACTCAGAACAAGGAAAGAGAATAGACATTATTTCAAAGATAGAAACATAAGAAACACTTCAGAAATCCACAAAGGAAGTGAAGGTATACTGCAGAAGACTAGAAACAAAGATTTGCCCCCATGCAAACAACTGAGCCAGACACAGCCTTTGTAGCACACTGCCTCCCTGGAGAGAGGCACCAACTCAGAAGCCCCTTCTCAAACCAACCTGTGTCCTCCTTGCTGAGCAGAACTGGAATTGAGCAGCAACACAGTCCCACAAGTAACATGAAAAAGGACCATAACCCCTCACCTACAGAACTCACAATATTGAAATAGGTAAACTGTCAGATGATAATTTATTTCATCAATTTATATCAGTTAAAAGATCAATGAGCATATTCATTTAAATCCAGGCTCTAAATAATGAAATTCAGCCATGCAGAGGAAAAAGCCACCTTTGAAGAGAAAATCAGCACTATTAATGAAAACTTACCAACAAGGAAAAAAAATTCAGCAAAGAAATTGAAATTGTAAAAAATAAATAATTATCAGATAGAAATGGGGTTAAAACCTTCAATAAACCAAATTTTAAAAAACTCACACAATGGAAAGCATAGTAGACTCGACGAAGTAGAGGAAAAATAACAAGGGTGAAGGAAGAAGTTGATGAAATAATGCAATTCATATATCCATAAGTTAAAAGTATCATGAGCATAACAGCCAATGAAATCCCACCTCAAAATTCCAATGGTGTGCTACACAGAACTAGAAACTCCAATCTAATGATTCCCTCTGTTCCATGGAATCTTTACTAACGCAGTGCTCTTCACCTCTGATTTCAGTAGTATCCTTTTTCTTTTGGCTAATCTGGTTCATAGCTCATACACCAACTCTGTGTTTGATAATTTTCTATGCATTGATCTTTTGCTCCCCATGTCATTGATATTTGCCCTCATCTTTATTTCCTTGCCATCTACAACTTTGGGATTTGTCTTGCTCTGGTTTTTCTAGGACCTTGAGGTCCATCATTAGGTTATTTACTTAATCTTTCTAAATGTTTAGTATAAGCACTCATCATTACAATCTTTCCTCCTAGGACTGCCTTTTTGATCCCAGAGCTCATGAAAAGTTAGAGATTAATTTTTATTTGATTTTAAGAATGTTTTAAATTCCCTAATGACTTCTTTAATCATCCCCTGGTTATTAAAAAGTATATTGTATATTCTTTTTAGTAGGAAGGTCATTTTTCACAATATTAATTTTTCCAATCCTTGGTCATGAAAGATCTTTCCATCTTCTCATATCTTCTCAATTTCTTTCTTCAGTATTTATAGTTTGTATTAGAGAGGTCTTGTACTACCTTGCCTAGCAATGTTCTGTGACATTTAATTTTGGGGGGGAGGTGACTATTGTGAGTGAGATTGTTTCTTTTGCTGTATGTTTATCATTGTATTTAAGAGGCCTACTGATTTGTGTGTGCGTGTTATTTTTTTATCTTGCATTTTAATGAAAGTATCAGCTCTAGTTTTCTGGTAGAGTTCTAGGTACACACACACACACACACACACACACACACACACACACACACACATATATATATATATTCATCTCATCTGCAAATAAACATAATCTGATTTCTTCCTTTCCAATTTATATCCTTTTTATTCTTTTAAAAAATATTTTACTTATTCATTTTCTAGCAGAGAGATACAAAGACAAGGAGACAGAGAGAGAGAGAGAGAGAGAGAGAGACAGAGACAGAGAATACCAGGGCTACCACCTTTGTGGTTCTGGCTTATGTGGGTACTGGGGAATTGAAACCGGGGCCTTAGGCACTGGAGGCAAGTACCCTAACCACTGAGAAATCTCCCCAGCTCTCTCTTATTCTTTTTTCTATCCTTTGACTCTTAGATAAGATGTCAAGTGCTACATTAAATAGAAGCAGAAATAGTGGCCACCTTTATCCTGTTCTGGGACTGCTTCGTGTCAGTTAGCACAATGTTTGATACAGTATTGTTAAATATAGCCTTTCTGATGTTGAACTACTTTCCCTTTGTCTCTAATCTCTACAGTGCTCTTTGGTCATGAAGAGATGTTAGATTTTTGTCAATGGCTTATTTTATCATCATTTGGGTTGGTCATGTGATTTTTGTTCTTGAGTCTATTTATGTGATGCATTACTGACTTGTGATTTTTGGATCTTCCTTGAATCTCCAGAATAAAGCCACATTTGGGACAAAGCTATAAAAAATACATTGGAGAAAAGACAACCTCTTCAACAAATTGTGCTAGCAACACTGTATTTCCACAAGTAGAAGAAATAAACTAGATATATATCCTTCACACTGAAGAAAAATTATGTCAAAATGAACCAAAGACCTTAATGAAAAACTTGAATGAGATTTGAAAACTTGTATGGGATGACATAGAAAAAATATTATTGATGCAGGCATGGGCAAGGATTTTCTCAAAAGGACTCAAACAGTACAGGAAATAATCACAATAACTGACAAAATACAAGATATGAACTTATGAAGCTTAAAACAATCACCAGGGTGAAGAGGTGGTCTGCAGATTGGGAAAAAATATCTTTGCCAACTATGCATCAGGCATTGGTTATTATCCAGGTGACATAAACCAATGCAACTGGCAAATTTTAAAAGTAACAAATCATCCAATCAATAAATGTCCTAGTGAACCGAATAAAGCATTCTCTAGAAAAGAAATATAACTGACCAATAAATAATTGAAAAAGTCTCCAACATCATTTATCTATCACAAAAAAATGCAGATTAGAATTAAGGTTCCATCTCCTTCCAGACATAATGGCTCTTATCAAGAAAATAAACACTGGTGAGTATGGGAAGTGAAACACTTGGCCAGTGCCGGGGACTGGGGGGAATATAAACTTGTGTATCCACCATGAAAATCAATGTGAATGTTCCTCAAAAATTGACAAAAGAACTACCACGTAGATGTACTCAAACCACTGACAATGAACATACCCCAGAAACATTTGTACTTCTATGTTTACTGCTACACCAGCACCATGGCCAAGAAATGGAACCAGCTTAGATGCAGGGATGAGAAGCTGTGGTACGTGCACATAAAGTTTTATACATCCATAAATAAAAAAAAATGAAATAATGGTGTTTGCAGGAAAATGGAGGCAACTGAAAAATCACTCAGAAAGGTAAATTCTGCATGTCTACTCTCAAGTGAAGAATTTAAATGTAAAATTGTGCATGGAGAAAGAGTGAGGAAAGAGAACAGATGAGAACGAAGAGGAGATGAGAGGAAAGAGACATCTTTGAAGAGAATCATGAAGGGAGGAAGATTTTGTTAAAAATATGAGAAATCTAGAAAGTAATGGATTATGTGTTATATATTCTGTTACTTTCTAGATTTATAATAATATATAATATATAAAGGTAAGCTGAAGAGGACACTAACTAGGGACAGAAAGACAATTAGCTAGACCATTTTAGGAGGTACTAGTGAAGGCTGTGGTACAAGAGAATGATTGAAAACAAAATATAATCTCTCTCTCTCTCTCTCACACACACACATACACACACATATATATGTATGTATATGTATATATAATTTGTATATGAAAATGGACCTCAATATTTTGTATGGTTATCTAAAAATTATACATACATATTGATTCAACCCTATTTTGACAAATATATGGACCTAAAATATTTAATATCTCAATCTCTGCTGTAGAAAACCATGTAAGAAGATAGAACTGAATACTTCCCAGAGTTCTAGTTCCTGGGTAACTGCAGGCCCAGGAAGGTGACAGATGAGAGAGACTCATGAGAAGACACAAAGAGCTGTTTCTTGATGGGATGACCACATCCACATGTCCAGGATATCATGTCAACACATCCATTTACATGTAAATGATTGTTCATGGACTGGGGGGAGGGGTAAATCTCAGACAAGGAAGAATGAGTACCAACAGTGAAGAAGTGTGAAGATGAAATAGAACAATCTTCTACTCAAGAATGAACTAGAAAACTCAAATTCCAAAATTCTGATAACATGGAATACTAAAATCATATTACAAATAATACCCAGAACAGCAATTCTTTCTAGATGGGATGGAACTGATAGCTGATTGAATAATATTTTTTTAAAGATCATATAAGTATTTCTGAAGCAGAAGTTAAAGTTCTGCTTTCATAAAAATGAGACTGACAGAAAGATGGGTATCCTGATACTGATACTATTTAATTCATTGTGCTAAACATTATCTGGATATTTGAAAATCATGGTGACAAATGTAAAAATCTGGTCATAACATAATAGAGTTTGGTGGACTGAGCAATTATATATAAATATTGCCCAAAATCTAATAGTAAGGTTAAAAAAATTAAAATATCAATTAATGGAAATTAAGATTCCAAACTCAGATATCCAGTCTAATGGAATAATAGAAAACTGATCAGTGGGAAGGGATGGAAAACCAGGGAAACAATAACTGAATGTTCATTTTGTAAAACAAAAAAATAGAATTTAATTTATACATCAAAATTAAAATACATTTTTGGATGTTTAACATAATAGTGAATGATCAATTGCACTGAAATTCTAAGAATTTAGGAAAACAACCATCAGATATGAGAATATAATTCCAAGATTATAATACCTACCCACCTCAAACTGAGTCAATGAGAGCATTGTGAAACAGTTAAAAATGATCTTTTTCAGAACTCTATAAATTGACCTATGTTTTGGAACAATCCAACGGGAAAACACTGAGGGGGGAGGACAAATCTTGCAAGGACAGCAAACTTGTGTTATTTTACAAAGCTCTATTCCCAGCCCTCTCCCAAAAATCAGTAAACCCTTAAAAACTACCAAGTGAGCAATCCCAGGAGCTGTGGAATGCAAAAGTCCAGGAGAGACTGAGAGAAGAAAAAAGAGTGTGGACAAGCTCCTGAGTTTCACACAAGAGGATTCTTCCATTTCAGTTGATGTGTCACATATATTCTTTGACCCCATTCAGAGCATGCTTAATGTGGAAAGTCCTATCCCTAAGGAGTTGTTTGAAACAACCAGCAGAAAGCATCTAACACTGCTATTGCCTAAGGCAGAGTGACTCAAGTTGGAACAAACTGTCTTGTCAAAAACTTAATGAGAAAGTGTGAGGTGCCAGGTGCAAAAGTGGGCTTTGAGTTTTTCAGATTGCTGGAAATCTAGAATATATATGCTAGTCTTTGCAACAGCAGAGAGGCCATTTCTCATTTCTGGTAGAATCTCATCTCCCAAAGCAAGGAGTGATGGCTACTACAGATTTAAAATAAATCCCTGCCTCAAAGCACAAACCTGAATCACTAGCTATTTGACTAGCTATCAAACAACAACAAAAATATTATAGGATATACAAAGAAACAGAAGGCTCAGAAAGGGGACAAAATAAAATCATAGCTTTAAACTGAAACCTCCTAATGGGAAATGATGTTGAGTTAAACAGAAAAAGATTTTAAGGCAACTATCATGCATACCTGCAAAGGATTCTCAGAAGCCATCTCTAAATAATTCAACTTATTGTAATCATATCTTAAAGAAGAATAGTCATAATTATAGAGAAATTATTTTCAAAGAACCAACTGTAATCTACAGCATTGATGTTGAGCAGTTACTGAAAGAAAATCCGCAAGAGGGATTCTGCACTAGACTTAAGCAGGCAGAAGAAAGGGCCAGGAGACTTGACAGGTAAATTAACATTTTGTAGTATGAGTTTCAGAATTTTTTAAAAAATAGTGAATATAAATGAACAGTCTTGGAAACTTTGCAGGACATTGTCAGTCACACTGGCATATGCATGATACAAACTCCAAGAGATGGGAGGAAATTAGGCAAATAAAATTTAAAGAACTGATAGCAGAAAATATCCTAAATTTGTTGAAAATCTTCATATACATCCTACAAACCCAATGAACTTAAGGTAAGATAAATTCAAAGATGTGCTAACTAGGACACAAGGTAATCAAATGCTTGTCAAGCATACAAAAAAATTTCTGGAAAATAAAAGAAAACAGAATCATCATATAAAAGGGATCCTCAATACAATTACCAACAACTTCTCTTCAGGACTAATAGAGGCTAGGATACAATGAGATACATATATAAATTTTGAAAGCAAAAACATATTTAACAACACAATAATTCATAACAAAGGCAGGGAGGGAGAATAAAAGTGAGGGAGGGAAGGAGAGAGGAACCTAAGGAGGCAGATATGAGCACCCCATTGGTAGCAGTCATGTCCTACAGGGAACATTAAAGGGTGTGTGTCTTTCAGGCTTATTTGTGACAGCACTCCATGGGAAGGAACAAAGAGCCCTGATAACTCTGGAATATGGTGTGTTACCTGCATGTAGTATGTGCCAGAGGTTGAATGTGGGGGAGGAGCTAGAAGGTAACTCTTAATAGGTATTGAATTTTGCTTTGGGGTGATTTAAACATTCCAAAATTAGACACATGATGCCCAATTGTAGTCCTCATACTCAGTAAATAGAGGCAGGAGGTTCATGAGGTACAAGGCACCTGATCTATGTAATAATTAAGAAACTGTGGCAAAAAATATACACACCCAAAATTACATAGAGCTGGGTAGTGATTGCTTAATTCTCTGATAAATAATTATACATATTGAATTTAAACCCAATATAAAGTTCTGGGTACATATTATAG
>PVHP010042796.1:0-14768 GCA_004024765.1 Zapus hudsonius
AAAAAAAGACAGTGGGTATGCTGTAGGGTATACTACAAGACCTCCAATCCAGCACTCAAAGCCTTCCTATGTGAGGCACTGCTCTCTCTCTCTTGTGCCCTGGCTCTGTCATCATCCCTGGCCTAAGTGGAGCTCCTCCTCCTGGGCATTCTTCTGTTTGTAGAGCACATCTACAGAGCTGCTGAACTCTTTGCCAGAAGCTAAGACTTACTCCCTAAAAAACCTTTCTTTAGGGGGCTAGAGAGATGGCCCAGCTGTTAAAGGTGCTTGTTTGCAAAGCCTGCCAGCCCAGGTTCAATTTTTCAGCACCCACATAAAGCCTGCTGCAAAGTGGCACATGCACCTGTGATCCCAACCTGCCTAGTGGGATGTTCCTTTACAGTCTGGCAGTTCGCTTGCAGCAGCAAAGACCCTGTTCTCAAAAAAAGGGGAGCAAGGACATTTCAAAGTTGTTCTGTGAATTCCATATCTGCACTGTGGAATGTGCACTCCCCCGCCCCTCAACAAATAAAAATAGTAAGGGCTAGGGAGATGGCTCAGTAATAAAGGTCCTTACTTGCAAAGCCTGTTGGCCCCAGGTTCAATTCCCCCATACCCATGTAAAGTTAAATGTACAAAGTACTGCCCACATCTGGAGTTTGTTCGCCATGTTAAGAGGCCTCAGCACACTCACACTCCTTCTCCCTGCTCTCAAATAAATAAAAACAAACAAACAAACAAACAAAAAAATCCCACGAACAAACCAAAAAAACCCCATAACAGAAGCAAGCCATTTTGAACCCCCCACTTTCCCTGGCATGTGAAGTCTTCCACCCCAATGAAAACATGTTACTTCTTCTGAGTCAAATACAACTATGTTGAACTGACATCTATCTGCTGGCTTGTCCAACTTTCTATTATAGCAGCTTACTGTATAAAATAAAGCACTGAAGAATGGAGAGATGTGTCAGTAGTTAAAGGCACTTGTTTGCAAATCCTGACATCCAGGTTCAATTCCCCAGTACCCACGGAAAGCCAGATGCACAAGTGGCATATGTGTCTGGAGTTTGTTTGCAGCATCAGGAGGTCATGCCATGCCATGCCACACTCTGTCTGTCTCAAATAAACAAACAAACAAACAAACTGTATTTCACCCAATTTAAGGGTTACCAAGTTTTATTTATTTATTTGATAGGGTCACACTCTAGCCCAGAACTCTGTAGTCCCAGACTGGCCTTGAACTCACAGTGGTTTCCTATCTCTGCCTCCCACGTGCTGGGATTAAAGGTGTGTGCCAATAAGTCCAGTAATTTTTAAAAACTTACTTATTTGAGAAAGTGGGGAAAAAGACGGAGAGAGAGAGCACACGAGAGCATGGCAAACCAGGGCCTCCAGCCGCCGCAAATGAACCTCCCTTCCCTTTTGCCTCTCAGCCTTCCTTTTTTAAAAACTTTTTTGAGACATAGTCTCATGTAGCCCAGGGAGGCTTCAAACTCTCTATGTAGCTGAGGATAACCTTGAATTCCTGATCTTCTTTTCTTGCCTCTACCTCCCAAGGGCTGGAGTCCTGGGTCTTCTATCAGGGAGGAGATGGCTTGGGGCACCTTGCAGCAAGCCAGGCATCAGAAGCTGCCCCTCACCTGTGATATGCAGCTGGTGCAGCCTGTGATAGGCGAGGGCTGCATCCCTTGCACTACTCTTTGCTTCGTCCTCAAAGCCGGCTGCAGTGGCCGGGGTGGCTCTCCAGCGCTGGAGGACTTTCTTGAGCAGCCAGCGCACCAGGCGCAGCTTCTGCAGGCTGTAGCGGATCACATTCCAGGAGAGGCTGCAGGCCAAATCCAGGCGGGAGGTGGGTAGTGCCCGGCCCAAAACTGATAGGCAGGTTTGCAGGTTTGCAGCAGCGGCTGCAAAATCCCCCTACAAAGAAGAGATAATAACGGTCTTTAGCCTTGCTACAGCCTTTTTAATAGACTTACTACTTTCCCCACCTCATTATCAGAATAATCACATGCTCATTAAAGAAAATCTGGGAAACTTTGTAAATCTACAAAACCATAAAAAGAAGCCACCTGTGTCTTCAACCCTAGAAAGAACTAATGCTGACCTTCTGAGGCATCCCCAGTCCTGTGACTACACTGAACTGCACCGTGTCCCCACAGAAGCTCTTACATACAAGACACTAACTAGGATTAGGTAAACTGGGTGCTCCAGTAGATGCCAAGGTATGTTCTAAATATGGTCCCCAGGGGCCAGATACAAATACTTGGGCCCCACCTCAGACAATGATTCACATGGTCCTGGATTATGGCCTACAGGAGATTCGAATGCCTGCTGAGGCTTGAGAACGAACTTTTAAGATAAATTTACATCTAAATTATACTAATGTGGGATCTGGAGAAAGTTCTCTTTGCCAACCCTAATGGCGAATCTATGCATGGCACTGACACTGATAATAACCTCTATGTGCCACGGAAGCACTTGCATCCAAAGCCTACAGAAGGCAGGCTTTTCCCAGGCTGCATTTGGCTTTTCACTTCTTTGTCTCCCCATTCCAATCTCCTCAAACATCCTCTCCTAGCAGGAGTGAAGCTTTACAAGCACTCAGGTGACCCATCAGCCTCCATGTCCTGCCTCCTGGTCACTGGCTACTCTGCGAAGGCACTACAGTTTCCAAGCAACATTGTCTATGAAGAGTCCACAATGCCTTCTTTGAGCCAACACCACTGTTACTTCCTCAGCTCACCTGGCTATTGAAGACCCTCCTAACATTTCTGCATTTCATATTTCCCTCCTCCAACCTATCACCACACAGCACCAGAAGACATCGGCCACACACCCCTAAATCTGCCTCTAGAATATCGCTGGGAACAGGCCTCCCAAAGCCCGTCTGTATTACAGGACCCATAGCCCTGCCGTGATGACCAGGTGGGCTACTCACACTCAGGGACTACAGCTTGCAAAGGTGCACAGTAAGCTCAGGTTTACTGCTACAAACAAGCTGTGCTACAGACATGTGCCCCATGGCCAATGCCTTCCCTGCCAGGACGGATGCAGCTATGAGTCAAAATAACCTTTCCACAAAGCTGGGACTAGCACTCATGCCTTTAATCCCTGCACTCCAGAGACTGAGGTAGGAGGATCACCAAGAATTCAAGCCCAGTCTGGGCTAGAGAGAGATCCTGACTCAAAAATAAACAAACAAACAAGTAAATAAAAAACAATCAAACAAACACACAAATATTCCCCCCCCAAAAAAAACAAAATAAACTTTTCCTCCTGTAAGTTGCTTCTGCTAAGAAAGTCCTTCCTCCATGTCTGCCTGTCTTTCTTGACCTGGGTAGCCCCACTCATGACCCATATGCAGTCTAAACTCATCTCTTCTGCCCCAAGTACTGTCTGTCATCACACAGACACAGATCCTCTTGTGTCCATGGCATGATTTACTCATAGGTGCATTCTCTGCTGCTGTATGGTTTTACAGGCATCGGGTCCCCTTTCTCTTCTTAGTGACACAGGATGTCATCCACACCAGGGATACAACATCATTCACCGAGTTTTGGCTGAGCCTAGAGTAGGATGAGGAAGGTTGGATGACAGAACTCACTCGGGCAAGGTCCAGGTCTGCCTGCTTCTGGTGCCTCCAGAAAGTGACAGAGGAGCGGGAGTGTGGCCGGATCACTGGCTCCCCATGGACCAACAGCTTCACAAAGACGCTCAAGACGATCACGCCATTCACCAGCCATAGGAGGAGGGTCGGCATCATCCAGTCAAACCAGCCTCCAGAACCTGAAGAACATTTCAGCTAAAATTGCCAGGAAGAGCCTGGTGGAGCAGCCAGCCACCTGATGGACCCCAGGAATGTGACATTCAAGTGCCTCATTTTCAGAAGAAATGGAGATAAATCTACAGCCTAAGTAGGAATCCTACAGTCCTTGGCTCCATGGAGCTGAAGGCCACAAAAGCCTTGGCTAGCTAGAGAAACTATGTAGTTGGTACATAGAGTCTACCTAAAACGAAGTGGCATTAGGGGATCCACCTACCTGACTCAAATGACAGTACACTGCGCCCAGAGCCTGAGTATGGGTGCTGGTCAGCGTTGTGGGCCCCTCCCCATTGCAGCAGGGAAGTCAGGGGGTTAAAGGAGAGGCCCAAGAAGGTGAGGACACACAGCAGAATTCGAGAGCGGTCCACCATGCCCAGTGCTACAGGAGGAGAGTCTGGCTCATCTTTGACCTTCAAAACAGCACCTCAGGGTTATAATAAATATAAGTTGAGTTTTTAAAGAACTTTACTTTTATATACACGATGAAGACAGACGGTGAGGCTTAAATTCAAGACCATTAAGTCCGAGAAGAATAAAGCCAGGAAGGGCGTAAGAAGTCTTAACATCGCGTGATTCTGTTTATGTATAATTTTAGAGGCTGGAAAGGGATGTGTGAATGATCTGCAAAAGGGGTTTTGGGGGTGACAGGAATGTTCTAGAACTTGATTACAGTGAAAATTACACAGCTATACACAATACAACTCCTGGCACTGTATACTTAAATAGGCATATCTCACTGCATTTAACTTGTACCTAAATAAAGATGATGAAAGACTATGTGTTAGAGTGTATCTAAATGAGTAAGACTTATTTATTTATTTACTTGAGGGAAAGTGAGAGAGAGAAAGAGGCAGGCAGAGAAAGAGAGAATGGGTGCCCCAGGGCCTCCAGCCACTGCAAATGAACTCCAGACACATGTGCCACCTTGTGCATCTGGCTTTTATGTGGGCACTGGGGAATCGAACTGGGGTCCTTCTGCTTAGCAGGCAAACGCCTTAACTACTAAGTCATCTCTCCAGCCCATATGACTGCTTTTTAAAAAATTTTCTTTGTGTGTATGGGTATGCATTCCAGGACCTATGTATGGAAGTCAGAGGACAACTTCAAGAGTGTCCACCTTCTTTGAGACAGGGTCACTTGTTACTGCAAATGAACTTCCAGACTTCAAACGAATATCAGACTAGCTGGCCCTCTGGGATTCTCCTGGTTCTACCTCCCATTGTGGTAGGTGTGCTGGGATCACAGATGCCTTTAATCTGACTTTATGTGGGTGCTGGGGAATTGAACCTGGGTCAGCATGCTTTGCAAGCAAGGCCTTTGACCACTGAGCCATCTCCCCAACCCCTCTTAAAACTTTCTGAAAATGTCAGGCTGGGGAGATGGCTTAATGGTTAAAGTACTTGCCTTCAAAGCCTAATGACCCAAGTTTGATTCCTCAGTTCCCATGCAAAGCCAGATGCACGTACCACTTTGTGCTTCTGGAGTTCCTTTGCAGTGGCTAGAGGCCCCAGCACACCCATTCTCTGTCTCTCTCTCTGCCTGAAAATAAATAAATAAATAAATAAGCAAATAAAATATTTTTCAAGATGTCTTTTGATGACTCAAGAGAAGCCTAATTCAAGATGTATGTCATATGGACTATTTTACCAACCAGAATATTTATAAAAACACTTCAAGAACATTGGGAAAGAAGGGGTGGAAAGATTGTAAGAGTCTCAGGGTGAGTAGGATTAGCCTGAGGCACTGCCCCCAATTCCCACTGATTCACTTGTCTTTAGGACTCCACAAGTAATACAAACACCCCATCAATGGAGAACCCTCAGTAGAATGGGGACAGAGGAGAGAAGAATAAGAGAGTACAACCTTTTTATTAAAAAAAGGAAAAAAAAAAGTTTCTTGGGCTGGGGATGTAGCTCAGCTGGTGCAGTGAGTGTCCAGCAGGCAAGAAACCCTGGATTCAATTCCTAGCACATGAAACCAGGCATGGTGTCCCACTGCATGTAATCACAGCACTTGAAAGGGAGAGCAGAAGGATCCGGAATTCTAGGTCACCCTTGGATACATAGGAAGTTAGAGGCCAGCCTAATCAACATGATATCCTGTCTCAACAAACACCCCCCCCCCCATATAATAGAACAAAATTTATGCATTTGGAATTAGAAACACAATATAGGATCCAATGGTCTCCAAAGTTCCCAGGAAAATCATTAGGCTTAAAAACTCTTTTAACTAATTCATTAAACTTGTAGGCTTTTTTAAAAAAAGACAATTAAGAGCCCTTGGTTAGAATGTTATGTTAAATTGCAAATTGTAGTTATTTCCAGAAAGAGCATCCACCAGAGGCAGCCTTGTCCTAAACTAACTAAACATCCTCAGAAAGTGGTCTTGCCAGGCCCATTCCGGGAAGAGAAGTAACAGGGCATTCCCAGCAATGCCAGAGCCCACCCGTTCTCCTTAGTTCTTTGGATATAGAAGGTCACAGAATTCCTGTTCCTCTCCATCCTACCCGTCTTAACAACCGGTCTGTCCACTTCTCTGTGGCCACTGTTTTTTGGGGAAATGGAAGAGATTCCAAGGGTCAGAGAATTTTGAAAGCTCATACCTTTGCATCATCCAACAGAGGACTTCCTGGCTCAGAGTCAATGGAGTAGGGGGAGAAGCCAGCCTGGGACCCTGAGTCAGAGGCCGGGGGAGACATGAGAAGGACATTCTGATTAAAGTCATCAATCTTCAGGTCCATGTCGTTGTCCACCAGACTGCCTAGGTCGATGCCCTTCAGTAGTTCTGCAAAGAAAACCTGCTCTGGAAAACTGCCTACTTTTACAGAGCCCCTACTAGAGCCGGGCCTCACACAGTGGGGCTTCTATAGCGCCCACACAGGACTTCTGGCACCACCAAGAGGTCCCATAGCCCTTTTTCAATAAGCAGACTTACTGTTTTTCTGATTTGCTAGCTTCAGCACCATGTTCTCCTGGCGCAACTTATGATTGACCTGCTGTAAGTACTTGATGTAATCAATGGCTTTCCTCAGAACACCAGACTTGTGCATCTGAGAAGGAAGATGAAGGAAACACAGTAAAGCCAGAGTGTGCTGGCTCCCCAGGACAAAATACTCTCAAAAATGAATCTTTCTTCCTCTCTTCCCCCTAGAGCTAGGAACTGAACCCAGGAACTTATACATGCTAGGGAAGAGCTCTACCATGGAGCTAAATCCCCAGCCCTCCTCTCCTCCTTAACATGGGAATAGTGACAGTATGTGAACCACAGATTGGCAATGAGGCTTAAATGAGATAATAAATACATGTAAAGAGCTTAGCTTTGAGCCTGGCACAAAACTGACTCACTATAAATATCTACTACTCCCACTTCTCCTAGCAATCCTAGCATACAAACAACAGCAAGGCAGCTCAGTGGGAAAGGGCCTGCCTAACATGTGTGAGACATGGGGTCATTCTCTAGTGTTACAAATCAAACAAAACCCAGAACATTAATGGGCAGTTATTTTAAGTAACAGTATACATCTTTACTTAAGATTTGTAGGTTATAAGAAATCTTTTAAAATAGGGGCACAGATAAACTTATTATTTGAAAAAAACAAAACAAAACCACCACCCGTTTGCCAGGAGAGGCATTCATTGAAAATACCAGATACACAAGAAAAGTCAATTTCCTGTTTTGCTCTTGGTCAAAGACCCAACCTCTTTCTCTTCTTCCCTAAAAGGTAAAAATATTGCTAGGCACTCAGAACACTGCTAAAAATATGCCAGAAATGTGCTCAACTGCCTCTGAGGTACACAGTCCTATACCTGGCCACTGAGTAAAAGACAGGTAGCCCTCTGACACTGGGTCCACAGTCATAGCAGAGCACAGCTGGAGTCAAAGGGTCCAAGAGGTTACTGCATTACCAACTCTCAACAATCTCCTTATGTTAGGTACATTTACAAAATCACTATGTAGCCCAGGCTGGCCCGGAATGCCTAATCCTCCTACCTTGGCCTTCCATGTGCTGGGATTACAGGCAAGTGCCATCATGTCTGGCCAATATCTTATAATACCAAGATACTTTTAAAAAAGCACCTCTGACTCACTGTCATGTTCATTCAGTTTAATTCTGGGCCTTTCCCTGACAAAAACAAATGGAAGGGAGATGGTGGGGCATGAAATACCAGTGCTTGGCACTCACCTTGGCATCTGTTCCCATGACCAGGTCCTTCAACTCAATGATTTTGTCATTGATGGAGGAGCGATACCGCTTCTCAATAATATTGTGTGTTGTCCGCCTTTCTCCTTCTTTGGGAGGCTCAAGCTGCTTGACTCCACCAGGCACCTGCTTAATGGGCACTTTCTCTTGCCCCACCATCACAGGCATTGTGGTCAGGATGGTCCCATTGCTGCCCACCAGGGTCTAGAACAAGGAGAGAATTGTCCCTTTGTTGGTGTAAGCAAAGCAGCCTCATAATACTAGCAAACTAGCATTTGCAGTTAGAGGCATTCTGTTAAACAAACAGGTTAGCCACAGAGGCTTCTTTCCCTTCCATCCCTCATCTCTGCCTTCTATTCTATACTTACTTTATTTTCAATGACCAATAAACAAAGAAGAAGCTGCTCAACTTCATCAATTATTAAGAAATAATTCACAGATAGACACAGTGGCTCACATCTATAATCACAGCACTTAGGCTTAGAAGAATTTTGAATTTTGAAGCCAGCCTGGGTTAGTGAGAGACCTTGCTTCAAAATCCAAACAAACAAGGCTGGAGAGATAGCTCAGCAGTTAAGGCACTTGCCTCTAGTGCCAAAGGCCCTGGGTTCAATTCCCCAGTACCCACATAAACCGGACCCACAAGGTAGTGGCCCTGGTAGCTCTTTCTTTCTTTCTTTCTTTCTTTCTTTCTTTCTTTCTTTCTTTCTTTCTTTCTTTCTTTCTTTCTTTCTTTCTTTCTTTCTTTTCTTTCTTTCTTTCTCTCTCTCTTTCTTTCTCTCTCTCTCTCTCTCTCTCTCTCTCTCTCTCTCTCTCTCTCTCTCTCTCTCTCTCTATCTCTGATTGAAAATGAATAAATGAAATATTTTTAAAAATCCAAACAAATTCATACTAGGCATGCTGGTAACATGCCTGAAATCCTAGTACCAAGGAGGCTGTTGCAGGAAGATTTGAGTTTGAAGTCACCCTTGGGTACACTATGAGACACCTTATTTCATAAATAAATAAATAAATAAATAAATAAATAAATAAAATTCATATATAATAAAAGCTACAAGTCATAGTTTAGACCTTGGTAAAGTTCTAACATATAAATGCAACATGCAGAAACACCAAGGACAGGATAGGATGCAGGCCCTCCTCTTAGAACGTCACCACAGCCAAGTTCTGTCTCTTCTCAAACCTGTTAATGAAATCATCAGTGTGGATTCTTCAGTGACAGGCCTCTTTTGCTCCACCCCATTTCTGAGGTTTAGCTACGTTGTATTATGTACAAATAGTTTTTCTCCCCCCTTATAGTTGGGCAAACTAATACTGTATCATAAATTGTTTACTCTGTGGATGGCCATTTGGGTTGTTTCCAGTTATTGGCCAGAGTGTGTTGGAAGGTCTTAAACTATATGTATCCAAAGATGATCTTGAACTCTTGACCTTTTTCTGATCCTCTGACCTCTACTTCCCAAGTGTTGGGATTATATGCCTATGCTATCTAACTAGTTTATGCAATACTGGGCCCTCATGCATGACAGCAAAGCACTATGTCTACTGAGCTATATTCTCAGACTTTTATGAATTCCAATTCCAGACTTTTATGAATAAAGCAGTATTTCCAATTAATTTTTCTCTGAGGCAGGGTCTCACTCTAGTTTAGGCTGACCTGGAACTACTCTGTAGTCCAGGGCTGGTCTTGAAATCATGGTGATCCTCCCACTGCTGCCTCCTAAGTGCTGGGACTTTTTAAAGGCATGTGCCACCACAGTCAGCTAGTGCTTCCGAAATTTCATCACCTTTTACTCTACCACACTCTTGTCATGGGATGCTCAAAGTGGCTGAGATCCCACAGCTGCAGGATGGGCTCAGTCCACATTCTTCATCTTGGTACACCTTCTTGTCTGGTGGCCTTAGGATCCCTCAGGAGCCAAACTGCTATTAGCCATAGGACCAAAGAAATGAAGACTTTGTGTGGAGCTGGTGTTCTGCTCAGGAGAGGGGCTCCTCCTGTGTTTTCCCTACCTATTTGCATATCCCAGGACTTCCCCTAACACACTGGCAATATTTCTTCAAGGAAAAAAACAAGGCTATAAGTGAGGTGATATATACGATTTGACCAACATACTCTAGAGAGCTCCCAACATGTATTCAGCAGGTAGATTGGGGGAAAGGGCAGGGGAGAGGGCAACACTTACTGGAACTTGAAGGGCAGCTGTCTGGATGGGGGTGGTGAGAGCGGTGAGGGCTGGGTTCTGGACTGCAGCCATGACAGGGCTGCCATCTGTTTTCAGTGTGGTCAGAACAAGGGAATCTGTCTTGATGATCTGAGGTTGGACCAGGACCTAGAGACAGAAGGAAGGAAAAAGTAGCATTATTTTCCTTACTCTATATTTATTTCTTATTGCTTAGACTCTTCACAAAATAAGGAAATGTTTTCCTGAAACTGAGAACTAAGACATCTCATAGAGGCCATTTCAAAAGCTGGCTGTTTTGTATATCCTGAACACTAAGCTGAGGAGCTAGAGACAACTAGACAAGGTCCTGGGTCTTAAAGCTTCAAGGCTCTGAATGGGGCAGTTCTGGGGGCCTGGCAGAGTAGAACAAGTATGAATCATGGTGGATGGCTGACTTTGAGCAGACTTGGGAGAGCCAGGAACATGGTGAGAAGCAAAAACAATAAACCAGGGCCTTGTTTGTTTAAGATAAATTGTTATTAAGAAAACCGGGCCGGGCATGGTGGCACACGCCTTTAATCCCAGCACTTGGGAGGCAGAGATAGGAGGATCACTGTGAGTTCAAGGCCACCCTGAGACTACATAGTGAATTCCAGTCAGCCTGGGCTATGGTGAGACCCTACCTCGAAAAACCAAAAAAAGAAAGAAAGAAAGAAAGAAAGAAAGAAAGAAAGAAAGAAAGAAAGAAAGAAAGAAAGAAAGAAAGAAAGAAAAGAAAATATAGTGCACACACTATTTCACATAAAAATATATCTTTGATTTTAAGCATAATGCATGCTTTGTGCACCCCTAAAAGTAATCTATGCTTTAGGATCCACTAAAGATGTGAAACACAGAAAACTATAAACAGGGCTGGGGAGATAACTCAGTGGTTAAAAGTACATGCTTGCAAAGCCTGCTGGCCTGGGTCCAATTCCCCAGCACCCATATAAAGCTGGATGCAAAAAAAAAGTGGCACATGTACCTGGTGTTTGTTTGCCTGTGCCCAAACACACACACATAAGTAAAAAGCTACAAAGGAAAATATCTAGAGATACCAATTCGGCATGTTTCTTTCCAGTCTGATGCTTATCTATGTGTCTATGATCACTATGACCAGCCTATTTTGAGGACGCCAGTGTGGGTCTACAGAAGAGGCTCAGGCAAGTCTCTGTACACTGTCCACAGGTGCCTCCTGTGCTTCCCAGGTGCTCTGTAGACACTTGGGCTGACCCTTCTTAGCCTAAAGACAGTTCATCTAAAGGAGCAGCTGAGGTTCTCCACTGATGCCTCCTTGCATCCTTTCCAGCCACCTACCGGGACCTGCTGCACCTGGGGTGCAGCAACTGTCTGGACTGTGGCTGGGGCCAGTGTCTGCAGTGTGCCATTGGCTGTTTGTGTCAACACCCGCTGGGCCTGTACCGTCTGCACCTGCTGCTGGATGGTGACTGGCTGTACTTGCGAGGATGTCACCAGGCTTTGGACTTGAGGCTGAAGGACTTAGGGGAAGAGGAAAAAAAAGTTACATGGGTAAGGGATGCATGCTGTCGCTGTAGCTGCAGCAATAACCCGAGGATAGAGTGTCTCATAACGACTCTAACTCCCCACCTGCTGCTAAAGAAGATGTGCACAGCCATTTACAAGCTGGTTCAGAGAATAAGAACATCCCATAAGGGCTGCATCAATTTCTGACAGAATGAGTACAAATTGTTTTATTGCTCTGGGTGCTGGAGTGAAGGTAAGGGAAGCTCGTCAGCAAATGGCTGCACCCAGCAACGGAGTTAATAGATGTCGAGAAGCAACAACTCCTCCGGGCTTCATTTCCTCCCTTAGCTTCTGGATAGAAAATGGGCTTTGGGATTATGGTTTCAGTTTGTTTGCCTTTATACCACCTCCCCCAAATTCTCAAAACCCACTGAAAACCTATCAGTCTTTAAACCAAGAGCAATACTCATCCTACCCTGGGCTCCCCACTGTCACCGGATGTAGCACATCACAGAAAGAACCAGTATGTCAGGCATTCGTTCAATCAACACATGCTGAGGACCCCTTGTGAGGCCTGCCTGCTACTCAGAGATGGAGCGCCTATTTTAAAAACAGCCTTTTTCTACACTGCACCCTCAAGTGCTGCTTGTTGACGGATTCTTATCTGGCTGCTAGCAAGGCAAATTTCAGGCCAAATTTTATTCAAGACTCCACCTCTAGTTACCAGGATAGCCCTCTGTCTCCTATGCTTGCTGGACTCTGAATCCACTGAGATAAGCTTAGCTGCTGTGAGAAAGCAGTAACATTCATTCCTATAACAGTCCATACTTCCAGTGAGCAGAAATTCCCCCAGGCAGGCCCATACTGGAGAGGACAGATCTGCAGGGCCTGCACACTGGCACATAAACTCTGGAACCAGCGACTGCTCAGACTTCCCAGTCACCTTGAAAGCTGGTGGCTGCATTCTGGTATATCAAAGGCTGCTGGATGATCCTCGTCTGTGGAGCAGTGCTGAATGTTGGGGTGATCATTACTGTCTGCTGCTGCAGCTGAGCTGAAGGTTGAGGCTGGGGTTGGGGCCGAGGCTGGAGAACAGGAGTTGCCCTGGGTGGGGTGGGAACTGCGGAAGGAGAGACCTTGACCTGCAGAGCTGGAGCCTGAGGAGAGGTGGCTGAGGGAGAGAAGGAAGGTAGTGGGACCTGGCTGAATGACCGCTGTACTGAGGGATCCACGGCTCCACCACTGTTGCTCCGACCATTGCTGCCACCACCTCCAGGGAAGGAGCCACACAGCTGCTCTGAGAACAAATCCGGGAACTCTCCCACCTGATTGCTGACAAACTGCAGCATCTCTGTGAACACAAGAAAAGAAGTAATTTTATTGCTATCTGAAATAGTAACTTTGTTTTTTTTTAGTGTTTTTGGAACAGTCTTGCTATGTAGCCCTTGCTGGCCAATCTTCTTGCCTCAGTCTCTTGAGTGCAGGGATTAAAGGCATGTGCCACTACACCCAGCCCAATGAAACACAAGCATCTTTATTTTCACTTTTCCCCCAAATGGCTCCTATAGATCTGAACGTGATTTCTGGACAGAGAGAAATAATCCAGCTACTGCCCATTGAGTCCAGGCTACTTAGCAGACCAACAACTGAATTGAGAGGCAGCTTCTTAACATAAGTCAGGTTATCAATTATTATTTGGTGATTATTTTGAGGTGCTGAGGACTGAACCCAGTGCAGGACAGACAAATGTTCCGCCACCAAGTTCCATCACCAGCTCTCAAAATATTAACTTTCAAAAAAAAATGAACTTTCAAGCTCTGAAGAAATTGATGCACAGGAGCCGGAGATGGCTCTCAGCGAGTGGAACAGCACTAGCCTAATGGACAGGCCTCACATTCCATTCCTGGCACTACAAACGAAACAAAACAAAACAAACAAAAAGACAAGAAAAACTGGAACATGAAAATCCAAAGTCCCCTCCCACCCTCCCTCTTTTGAGACCTTGCTATATAGCCCGGGATGGCTGCAAACTTGCACTGATCCTCCTATCTCTGACTCCAGAGTGCTGGGATTAGAAGCATGTGCTTTCACAGCTGGCTCTCCAATTTCCCTTTTTTAAATATTGGTATTTACTTGTGGGGAGGGAGAGGAGAGAGAGAGAGAGAGAAAGAGAGGGGGGAGATAGCATGTTCAAGCCAGGACCTCTTGCTCCTGCAAACCAACTTCTGCTACTTGTACCACTGTGAGCACCTAGTTTTATGTGGGCACGGGAATCAAGCCTGGGCAGGCAGGCTTTGTAAGCAAGGGCCCTTAACCTCTGAACTATCTCCCCAGCCCCAAAGGACTTTTCTGAGACTACAGCAGAAATGGGTCAGAAGACTTTGGAGTACAGTAGCCTTGGCCTTGAGGTAATTTCCAGTCTCATCACTACTGATGCCAGGACACTAGCCATGTACCAGCATCTTACCTCGCGATAGCCCCTTTCCTTCTTAACAGGCAAACTCCTCTGGTCCTCTCCTCCAACCAGGGCATATTCCTAGGTACCACTGGACCCCTGGGAAGCACCAGGCCTGGTAGTACAAGCCTATAATTCCAACACTCAAGGAGTCAGAGGCAAGGAGGATCATGAATTTGAAGCCAACTTGAACTTGAGTCTCATTCAGGGACAGTAAAGTTTTGATACCCCAAGTCAAGTCTTTAGGGGAAGAAAGGGTGGAAAAACCATGTACGAAACCCAAAGCAGGGAAATAACTTGCACACACAAATAACTTGTCAGTGCAAAGTGAAGATTAGATCCAGTTCTCTGCTGCCCCCCAGGGAATTACCAGGAGGCCAGGGCACAGTGATCTGTATTTCATGCTTTCTTTTTTTTTTTTTTTTTTTTTAATATTTATTATCCATAATGAGTTACATTATTTAGTGGGCAAACCATGCGTTGTTATCCCGAATTTCCCACTTCCCCCCCTCCCCATCCCTGATCAGTTGTATATCCTCCTTCGTGGGCTGTCTGTATTAGTCCTTGTGGCAAGGGATCCTGTATATCTTAGTACTCATCTCGGTCTTCCTTACCCAAGTG